>PVKN010002666.1:0-41193 GCA_004027915.1 Capromys pilorides
AACGGAGAAGTCCATCCTGGACACTCTTCATTTTCTCTGGTAACTTTTGTCCTGCGATTTAGGGCACATTCTGAAATGTGTGATAAATTAAAACTGTTTTGATGCTTCAAGAATTATAAAGGTAGGAATTTAGCCTTACTCCTGGGGTGGCTTAGGTTTTTCAGTTAAGTCCTCTAGCCTTTTTGATTAAAATAGAGACAGTTAATATTATCAAGTGATGCCCGCAAACTCCCTCCAGCTTTACACGTTAGTCTTCCTTTTCTTGCCTCTGCTAAAAATGACTGCTTTTCTTTCTTTTTTTCTGGATCTTTCTCTCTCTCCCACTCCCCTCCTCCATTCCCCCCTTCTCCTTTTCTAGTGTCTCTTCTACCCTGAGTCTTCCCATTACCCCAGCCTTCCTGGAGATGACCCATGTGGCAGTTGGATCCTGACTCACATTTCCAAACTTTTATCCTCAGGGCCCTCTCCTTACTCATCAGCCTGCTCCTGTGACTGTGCTGGATAACCCTCAGGAGCTTGTAACCCCTGCCCAAATAGCTCTGAGTAATTAGTCTCCTGAGTGCAGCCCTTCCCCTCTACCTTGCCAGCTCAGTACCCATAGCACATGGTCCAAGGTCCCCTTGGGGCTTCCAGTTAGTGAACATTGTTCCCATCCCTGGGTCCCCAGGCCCCACATCTCTCCTAGTTCAGATGCCACATTCCTGTTTTCAGCATTAACTGTCATACACTAAACTCCTCCTCCCCCTTGGCTGTCCCACACAGTGGCTTGGAAAAATCTCAGCCCTCAACAAGTGTAGCAAGTAGCTTTCCATGATGGTAGGCCCGCCAGATCACCAAAAAGTCATGGTCTCCACTTCCAGTGTGGCTGGCAGCAGGGTCCACCAACCCCACTACTCTTGCTTCAGGTCTTAACGTCTGCCTCAGAAGCTCCTCCCCATTCTCAGACTAACTGTGGCCAGCTGTGGCCTGTGGGCCGTGTAGGAGGTAGGCACAGTCCTGATTTGTACTGTCTGCCCATTCTTGTGGCATAGCTGTTTCCACTGTGGTCTGCTTCAGATACCAACAGGGATCAGCCACTATAGAGGTTCCAGCAGGGTAGTAGTGAAACAAATAGAAATGATAACTTTTCAGGGTTAATTTTTTGACTATTTAATTAGTTTTTTTTTTTTGAGATGGGTTCTCACTGTGCAGTTCAAGCTGGACTTGACCTTACTTTGTAACATAGGTTGGGCTTCAACTAGTGGACTCAGCCTCCCAAAGTGCTGGGCTTACAGTCATGCATTACTACACCCAGCTATTTGTATTTTTATATGACTCAATTTTGTTTTAATTTTATTTCCACATGCAGCTGTAAGAAATGATAGAAGTGTTCCTAATACTCTTCATCAATGATTATACCTTATATCACAATCAGGAAATTGACAATAATGTCATCCATCCATCCACCTTGCTCTGCATTCTTATCTCATGTGCAGATTCATGCAGCACCGTAGTGAAGATACAGCATAATCCATCACAGCCTTCTTCTTGCTACACTTTTGTAACCACAGCCACTTCCTTCCACCTACCCAGCACCCCATGCCAACCAGTAATCCGGTCTCATCTATTATTCTGTCACTTTTAGTATGTGTTATAAATGTAATCAATCATACAGTACTAAATCTCTTTTTTTGTTTGTTTGGAATTTTTTTGTATTTTTAGGGAAGGGTCGACAGGGTGTTCAGGGTCTCATTACTAGATCGGACTTGTACTGATTTACCTGTTTACAGCCTCCCAAGAGCTGAGATTACAGGCTTGCACTGCCACGTCCAGTCTCAATCACCATCTCAGTGCACCCCAGAGGCAGGGCTGAGAGGCAGGCCTAGGGATTGAACCTTGGCCCTGCCTGTGCCCTGCTTGCAGGTGCTTTAATCCGCTGAGCTATTTGGCCATCTCTGTAAGTTTCTTTTGAATGCATTTTAATTAAACTTTTAGTTTTGAAACATTTGTACCTCACATAGAGTTGTAAACAATAATACAAAGAGATACTTGTACCTCTGGCTGGTTTCTTCTAGTAGTACCATCTCATACAACAATAACACAGTATTGCAGCTAAGACATTGACATTGCTATGGTCGAGGTACAGAGCATTTCCATTAGCACAAGGATCCCACCAGTGGCCTCTCAAAGCCAACCTGTCTGTTTCCTCTTTTCATCCTTACGAATCTATTCTTCATTTCTATAATTGTACCATTTCAAGAATGTTGTATAAGTGACATTATATAGTATTTTTTGTTGAGTGGTAGTCCATGGTATGGGTATACTGCAACATTCACTTGCTATGAAAGTTCATGTAAGCCAGGCGTGGTGGCACACACCTATAATCCCAGCACTTGGGAGGCTGAGGCAGAAGGATCAGTGTGAGTTGGAGACCAGCCTGGGCTACAAAGTGAGCTCAAGGCCAGCCTAAACTGCATAGCAAGACCTTGTCTCAAAAAGACAAAAAAAAAGGAGGTTCATGTACAGGTGTTTACATGTGAATATAAGTTTTAATTATATATTATGAATATAAATTTTAATGTCAAAGTATGCAGTTCCTGGGTGATGTGGTAAACACATGTTTAATTTTGTAGGAAACTTCTAAACTTTTCTCCAGAGTAACTACTCATTTTGTATTTCCAATAAAGATGAGTGTGTAATCCAGTTTTTCTATGTCATCATCAACATTTGATATTACCATTACTTTTTTTTAAACTGTATGTATGTATGTATGTATGTATGTATGTATGTATGTATGTATGTTATGGCTGGCTCAGCCTGCCCTGGGGGTGGGACTGGCACAACATGTGGTGCTGGGAATTGAACTGCAGTCCCTGAGGTTGCCTAAGCTTGCCTAAGCAGGTGCTTTAGACCACTGAGCCATCTCACTGGCTCCTACCATTACTTTTCATTCTTGCCATTCTGGTAAGTGTGGCATGGTACTTGATTATGCAGTTCCTCAATGACTGACATATTGAAAGTCTTTTCATGTGCTGCATGCCATCAGTTTATCCTTTTCAGTGAAATTTGCTCAGTTTCTGATTGGATTGTTTGTTTTCTCAATGCTGGATTTTTTGAGTTCTTTGTATCCTCTACCTACTAAACCTTGTCAGATATGCAGTTCCTGAATACTTTCTCCCAGTCTGTAGTTTATTCCTTTCTTTTCCTTTATTTTTTAAAAGTTTTATTTTATTTTTTAAACCTCATGTATTTGTTTGTGTTATGGCCGGCTCAGTCTTCCCCGGGGGGTTGGGGGCGGCGCAGCATGTGGTGCCTGGGATCGAGTCCCGGTCCTTGCAGTGAGCCTAAAATTTCCGACGCACATGCTTTGGACCACTGAGCCATCTCACCAGCCCAGTAGCTTATTCTTTTAATAAGGTCACAGAGCCAAAGTCTTTAATTTTGGTGAGGTCTGATCACCTACCATTTGTTAAAAGGCTATTCTTTTATTGAATTATTTTTATGACACTATAGCAAATCAATTGGGCATATTTATGTGGATCTAGTGTGGCTTAATTTTTTTTTTTGTCTTTTTGAGACAGGGTTTCAGTATGCAGTTCAGGCTGGCCTTGAGCTCACTTTTTTTTTTTTTTTTTTTTAATGAGCAGAACATATTTATTGAGGGAAAAAAAGCTCCTGTCCAAGAGAGGGACGGGAGAGGGGTCCCGAGTGGTTGTGCCCTGGAAGCTGTCTCTTCCAGGGACTTTTATAGAGCAGGAGACATGGGAACTCACTTAGATGGGTATGAGGTGGGACAAAGACTATGATCAACCAATGAGATTACAAGCACCATTGTTGAGCTCACTTTTGTAGCCCAGGCTGGTCTCAAACTCACACCATCCTCCTGCCTCAGCCTCCCAAGTGCTGGGATAGTGTGATTTAATTTTTAATAATTATGTTTAACAACAAGTTCACAAAAATTTTTAGAGATTTAATCCCTGGCTGTCTGAACAGGTTTTGCCATGTTCTTGGTTAGCCCCTCCAGTTCTGTGCTATGCCTCAGGTTTTTAATTTTTTTTATTTTTTAATGTATTTGTTTGTTACAGGGTCTCACTACACAGCTCAGACTCATAGAGATCCCCTTTGTTTACATCCTCCCCACCACTGGGAATATAAGCATACGCCACTACACTCAAATTCTGTGGCTTGCTCAGCTTGCCCTGGGGCGCAGGGCTGGTGAGGCATGTGGTGCCAGGGATTGAACCTTGGTCCCTGAGCTTGCCTAAACTTGCCTAAGCAAGTGCTTTAGTCTGCTGAACTATCTCACTGGTCCCCTATGCCTCAGGTTTTGACCTCTTCCCCTGTTTCAGTGACAAAACAGAAGCCAAGTGAGAATTCCTTCATCTCTGGGTCTACAACCCACATGCCCATGACTCCTTCCCACCTTCCCTACCCTCTAGCTACAAGAAGAGATCCCAGCCCCTCTTCCGACCTCCCGGACCCTCTTCCGGCCTGAGGCTCAGGCACTTTAGGCTCTAAAGCTTGGCCCTACCCAATTTTTTAGCAGCCTTAGTTCAATCTCTCTTCAAGCTCCCCTAACATCACTTACCTCTTCCCAAACTTGTTCCAAATATTAATTTCTGCTTCTTCCTCCTCAATATACTCCACCCCCTTCAGTCCAGGAGCAGCATACAACCCTCCTCAGGGCCTCCACAACCTGCCTCTCCCTAAAGCCCATCTCCCTGACCCAGAAGTGTTTTCTCCAGATTTCCTTCCCAGGGACCCCATGCATCCCCTGCTTCAGATTTGCTCCTGGTTTCTGCTTTGTACCTCAGGGTCTTTCATTTATTGGGGGTTCCCAGGGCTATGTCTAGTCTTCTCCCCTCTCCTGCCCTCTTTCAGAGAGCTTGTTCACTCTCAAGACCTCAGTAACCAAGTTCCATTGGTTCCTCCTGTGTTTGAGCACCATTCCTCGGCCTCCACTACCTCCCCAGGTCACTTGCAGATGCCTCAAACTCAACCTGCCTAGATGATGGAACTTAGAAGCTCTTCACTGCTCCAGGATCCCCACCCTCAAAGTGGCCCCCAAGCCCATTTGCACTGGCTCCCTCACCCCAGTCTCATCTGCCTCAGTCATCCTAAGCTCTTCCTCTTCCCACCCCTCCTTCCATAGCTAGAGTCACCGAGTGCTGTCACTTCTCCCATCTCCCCTGTAGTTACTGCTCTTCTTAGTCACTGCCACTGGTTCCAGTCACCATCATCTTTTGTCCAGACAGTGGAGGCCACTCTTTCCTGATCCTCTGCACTGTAACCCCTGCGTTGCAGCCACAGTGATGTTCCTCAAGTGCAAATCTGACCGTGTCACTACCTGGTTGAAAACCTTGCACTGGTCTCCTGGACCCTCGGGGCCAGCTGTTCTGAAGGTGGCTCTGTGGGGTCCCATCTGGCCCAACTTACCTCTTCATGCCAAGTAAGCTTGGTTCAGCTGTTCAGTGAACCTCAGAACTCTCTTTGTTAACAAATCAAGATATAATTTATTTGCAATTCACTGCTTTTTAAGAGTCAACTTCAGTGATTTTTAGCAGTCACAGATTGTACAAACACCATCTAATTGTACACTGTTGTTATTAGCCCAAAGAAACCTGTACCTGTGGTATTAGTCACTGTTCATTCTCCCACCTAATCCTGCCAACCACTGATCGACTTTCTTTATAGATCCTGAACGTTTCCCATAATATAACAGGTGGCTGATTTCTTTCATGTAGCATGTTTTTAAGCTCCCTGAGTCCCATTCTTACTTTGAGACCTTCAAAAACATTGTTACTCTACCTCACAGCTTTCCCCACAATCCTCCACATGCTCAGAACTCAGTCCTCAGATCTAGCCCCTTCTCAGGGTCCCTTTTCTGATCCTGATCTCTCACCTTTGGGCTGGGCTAGGACCCCTGGCTTATGCCACAGTAGCCTCACTTCTCCCAGCATGACCCTCATCACATATCGTTGTTACCCATTTTGTTTCTCTGATAGACTATAAACCCTACTGGGGCAAGGATTTGTCACTCTGTTCCCTCCCATATCCTAGCACTTTGCCCAGGTCTGGCACACAGGCCTTCAGTGAACATGTGCTATGTGGGGGAAAAAAAGAATCAGGTCTATGAGATCATGGTCATTCAGGACAGGGCCTCACGTTCTTTCCACCTGGCCTCTTATTCACTCCATCCACTGGCATTAGAATGGAATAGGATTGTGTAGCAAAAGACTTTGGATAACAAAGAAGATCCTGTGTCTCAGAGAATCTGAGCAGTGGATAGCAGGGAGGAAGCTGCTTGTCCAAATTTGGGCAGGAAGTTTGTGGAGAGGGATGAGGACAGGCACACATTGAAGGACCAGGCTCTGAGCTCCTGAAGGCCAGGGAGGCTGTGTCTGTCCTTTTCTCCCTGTTCCCAGTGCTGAAATGCAACTGACATGAACCCAGTGAAAGGATTTCTGGATGCAGGCCTTGTCTGTGGGATTTTCAGCTAACAGCACCTTGATTGCCCTGCTGTGCTGCTGTAGGGCCAGGACAAGGTTCTATGCTGGGCCTGCCATGGCGAAGTTTGTGTTTTTCTGTCCATATTGGCACCTCCTGGTTCTGTTACTGAAAGAGCTTGGATCCAGTGAACAGAGGGTAGAGACCTAGAGGCTGGGATTAGGTCTCCCTAAATCCTGTGCCTAAAAGGTACCTGCCACCGTGGGGACATTTGCAGGCTACAGTCAGGTCCTGGACTCCTATTCTAAGGTGCCTTCCCTCTCAGTCAACAACAGGTCAGAAGGCACAGCCAGGGCTTTGTTTCCAGAAGGATTGGTGTATGGCTCAGGTGTACCTTGACCATTGTCACCCAAGGCTCTATGGATGTTCCTTATGAGTTGGAAAAGTTGCCCACGTGGTCCCTGAGTTGGATGGCAGAGTGAGGGAGTAAGAATGTTGGCAGTCTGCATGTTTTGTCTATAGTTAATTCCATTGGTGTTCCCATCCTCTCATCTAACTCTCACTGTAACGACCTGAGCTGGATGTTGACCCTATTTTACAGAAGAAGAAAGGGAGGCTCTCCCTGGGGCAGTATTCAGCTGGGGGTAGAATCAAGTTTCTAGACTGCAAGTCCTTTTTGCCGCATTCCAGCCTCTCCCATCTCCCAGCAAGTGGGCTGAGAAGAGGAATGTATGCTTGGAACCACCCTTGTCTCCTTGGTGGGGGGGAAAGGTGCCTTGGGAAGGGTCATGATGCATAGTAGGTCTTGCTTAAGGCTCCGGTGGAAAGTCTGTGTCATCCTGCCCTGCCCTGTATGGAGCACTATGGGCCTGGAGTGTGTGTGGGGCCTTGGGAACTGGGGAGCCCCTGCAGCAGTGGAGGAGTAGGGGAAAGATGAGATCCTGGGTGCCCAGGAAGAAAGCAGAGGCGCACCCTGGGGCTTTGACCGTTGCAGTTCTGTGGTGGTTCTGAGGAGAGAGGGTGTTTCTAGGGGAGTTGGCCCCTGTGCAGTACATCTGGGATCCAAGTTCAGGCCCCTAGCTGAGGAGACTCAGCATAAACCCCTCAGGACAAGGACCATCAGATTGAGCAAGGCAACCAGTTAAACTGCAATTTCAAGATAAACAACAGCTTTTAAAATTATTATTATAAATGTGTCCCAGAAAAACAATGGATAAAACTTTAATATAGTGATATCTCTAATATTACGTGGCACATACTTAGACCCATTACCCATGCGTGTATAATGTCACCTCAAGTCTCACAGAGGATAGCAATTAATTCAAATGAAGGAGTCATAACCCCTCGATTTTTAGACCCAAATGTGTATTTTTGTGGGCTGGAACCTTTCAAATATTCCCTTCAAGTTTTAATGCTCACTTGAAAAATTACTGGTTTGCTATACTTATACTGTTATTTTATTAGTATTGCTTGGTTTAGCTGCCAATAATAATGTGGAATAATAATAGGACTTCCTTGCAGAACGGTAGTGGGAATGAAATGAGCTAAGTGGAAAACACTTGTGAAGCAGGCGCCATTCATCCAGGGACGGCGAGCAGCAAGTCCAGCAGCGAGGATGCGCTGCTGAGAGCGACAGGCCCGCAGGTGACCTCTCTGCTGCCAACGGGACCCTTCCCACGGTGCTTCAGCCAAAAAGAGTCCCCGGCAAGCGAGGCCCTGCAGCGCCAGGCTCATCCGACCGCTTGGGGGCGCCACCGAGGCAATGGGACCTGGAGGAGCCCCATCTGCTTCTGTGGGCTGGCATCACTGATTCAGGGCAAGAAAGGAAAGAGAAAGGCGGGGGTTAGAGGTGAGAAGCCAGCAGACAAAAATCAACACCGATAAAGAGATTGCTGAGCAGGTTGAATGTTCTCCCAGCCCCAGCTTGGTAAAGCGTGGCTCAGCGCCAGCAGGGATGCACATAGTGGCTGTGCTGCGACTGCAGAAACCGGGTTAAAGACCCAGTCCTCTGCCCCGTGTGGGCTGCTGGAGAGAGGGACCAAGGGACACAGGGCTTGTCCTGTGATGGAGAAAAGGCCCAGGAATAGCGCAGTGGTTTCATGGTGGTTCGGAATGGGGTTTACTCTCTGACCAGAGCTTGTCCTCACGAGATTCCCCCTCCTTTTCTTTGGGAGAAGCTGGGTGGGGAGCTGAGAGGACAAAGATAACGCAGACCTTGGCAGCAGGCATTTTTTCTCCTGCTCACGCATCCACTCCTGAATACCCGCCGCTCATCCCCAGGAGCTGTCCCTGGGACAGGCCCTACGGGATGGAGAATTTTGTAGGCGTCATCCCATTCCAGTCTTCAAACAGACTGCCATCTGGGAAAGGATGGGTAACTTGCTCCGGGTCACATGGCTGGTAAACAGCTGAGCTGCTAGGGTCCAGTCTGCCCTGAGTTCAGCTTTCAATCGTTTACCATCCCATCTCCTGCTGGACCCATCTCCACCAGAAACTGCTTCAGATGTTACGGTATGGGCGGTCAGCTCCACACGTGTGCCAGGCAAGCGCTCTCCTGCTGGGCTCTCAGCGTCCTCCATGTACTCTCCATCCACACAGTGCTAGCTGGACTGAGATGGTGGAGGAGATGAAACTTGGTTTCCAAACAGGTTCCGTTGCTGCTTGGCTTAGGCAAATCTCCAGGGCTGCTCGGTGGTTTGCCTGGGTGCCCTCCTACCAGATACAGCTACTTATGGAATTGCAGCATGGTAGATCTAGAACAGCCCTAAGCCATGGAGTGCAGGATACAGACATTCAGGGAGAGCAAGGGGGCCCAGAGAGGCGAATATGCTTGTGTTTGCAGGACGCACTCATCCAATGTCTGGCATCGTGTAACACTTCAGACTGCTGCACTCCTCCCAGAGCCAATGAGGAAAGCCAGGATAGGACAGACTTCTCTTTGTCCCTGTCCCTTGAGACACCCAGGAGTGGAAAGGCAGAGCTAGATGCCTTCCTGGCTCAGCCCTGCAGCTGCGGTGGGCTCTGGCTGGGCGGAGGGACCGCAAAGGAGGCGAAGCATGAGTTCACAGATGTGAAGAACCTGGTCCTCTGAGCCATGCACCTCCCAGAGGTGGGAGCCCGTGAGGGCCCTTGGACTCCCTGGCTTGGGTACCTTCCAGTTGCTCTGGGCAGAAGGTGATGGGCCTGGGTTTATGGGAAAGCCAGGAGGTGCTGAGCACAAATGGAGGAGAAGTTAGCTTCAGGCACCCACAGCCTCTCCTGCCCATGTACATGAGCTGGGGAAATAGCTCAGCAGTCTAAGTGCTTGCCCGATTAGTGTAAGCACCAGGTTTCGATTCCCTGTACTGCATGCTGTGCACAGGATCCGAGTGCACACCCTGGCCACTGAAACGGAATAAATAAACAAACAAACAAACAAACTAATTAACTAACTTTAAAAATTAAAAAAAGTAAATTTATTGGATACAGGGTCTCAGTACACAGTTCAAATTTGTAGTGATCCTCCTGGCTCAATCTCTCCAGCGCTAGGACTAAAGGCATTCACCTTTATGTCTGGTTTCCAGCAGTGCTGGGGATCCAACCCTGGTCCTTGAGCTTTCCAGGCAGGCACTTAGACCGCTGAGCTATCCCCCTAGCCCTAGCTGATTTCAAATAGCCCTGAAGTTGCCTTTTTTTTAGCTCTCAAGGTAAAAAAACAAAACAAAATTAAAAAACAAAACAAAACAGGAGCCACAAAGATCCTGTTCGTCTGTCCCACCAAAAGCTCCTTGTTTTGTTTAGCCTCACAAAATATTGCACTTTTTCAACAGTAAACAGTGTTCCATATCAAACTGCAGCAAGCACACACCCATGAATATGAGGAGGACAGCTCTCACTGTGGAGAGCTCTTCCCTCTACCCCTGACTCCTGTCACCACCTTTCCACAGCAAAGAGGCTTGGTAACCCCAGCTCAGTGGTATTCTGACCTCAGGACAGCAGATGGCTCACTGGAGACCACTTTCCAAATTACCTAGAGTTTAAGGAATTTTAGACTTTCCTCAGTAAATCAGTCATCCCATGAGTAACCTTTCACTGGCCAAGAATATTATGAAAAGATTATGGTGCCTGCAGAATGAGGGAGTGGCAGAGGACGTGACAAGGCCCCACAACCCCAAAGATCCTCATCGTGTGTTTTCTGCAGCTCAGGCAGCTTCCACCCACCTTGTGCTGCAGTCTCCCCATTAGAACCTGGTTTTCTTCCTCCAGAGCTAAGCATGGTACCTGACACATAGTAGGCACTCAAGAAATGTTTGCCAATAAGGAATCTTTCCCCCAGCTGGGTATGGTGGCACACATGATCACCATAATCTCAGCCCTCTGGGACAGTGAGACAGCACTGAAAATTCAAGCCTAGCCTGGGTAAATTAGCAACCTAGTGAGATCTTGTCTTAAAATGGAAAACAAAAAGCTCTAGGGATGTAGCTTAGTTCTAAGGCCCTGGGCTCAGTCTCCAGTATTCCTCACCCCTCCTTCTGCACAAGAATCTTTTCCCTAGCTCTACTTCCAGACCTAGGACCTGCCAGGATTGGCCACAGGACTCCCATGGCACTCCTCCCCCACATTTGGGCACACTGGCTACCCACAGATGAGCACAGTGCCAAGGGAGGTCTCCAGATTCCTCTAAATGTGTTTTTCATAATCTAAGCTCCAGCAAGGGATTTGGGAATTCCTGAAGCAGCCAGTGTGCATTTGGGCGAAAACACTCAGCCTGCCAGCTCCCTGACATGTCTATTAAAGGCAGCCCTCTGCAGCCTTCCTGGCTGGGCCTGGGCTGGGCTGCGCCAGACCTTAAGGATGCTGCCAGAGCCCCTTGGGGCTGCGTGTTCTGTGCCAGTGCCTCATTTCTCCCTATAGCCTTCCTGCCAGCCACAGCTGGCCCCTGAGACAGCAGCTGCTTATCCTCCCTTCTGGGCTGGGGACGCATCTGCATGTACCAGTGCCCAGATAATTCCCAATTACTTTCCCTGCTGACTGCACAGGAACTGAGTGATTTCCCCAGCCCCAGCTTTACCCTTGGGAAAATGAAGTGAATATTTCTACAGTCAGTGCCCTCCCTGTGCAAGGAGATTACCGCTAGGTCGAGTTCTAGGAAGTGCCAGGGCAGAGTGTATGCTTAGGAGGGCAGGGAGGCACTGAGGGATTTCATCCCTCCCCAAACAGGGCAAATGGAGTGAGGCTACGAGCCAGCTGATGCAATATGAAAATGTGAAGATGGTGGGGGAGAAGAGAGAGAGAGAAGGCCTGGGAGGAGTAGGAAAGCCTCTTTTGCAGGAGATTTTGCTTATTTCTATTCTCTTTGAAGTTAGACTTCAAGTAGAATCTGGAGAGGAAAAGCAAGAAAGAAGAGAGAAAAAAATGTGAGGTACAGGCAGATGGCCTGTGCTTCTGGGTCCTGCAGCAGGACTCCCTCCACAATGGAGGAGGGGTGCTCTGATCATTCCACCTTTGAGCATGCAAGTGCGTGGCCATCAGAAAGGGGCTTTCTGGACAACATTTTGCTACAAGGCAATAATATCCTACTCTATGGATCATTTCTTCTTCCTCTTCTTCTTCTTCTTCTTCTTCTTCTTCTTCTTCTTCTTCTTCTTCTTCTTCTTCTTCTTCTTCTTCTTCTTCTGTTTTGTTATTTGGTTGGTATTTTTTTAGAATTCACTATGTAGACTGGGTTGGGCTCTAACTTGCAGCAATCCGCCTGTCTCAGCTTCCCAAGAGATGGAATTTCAGGTGTGTACCATAATATCCAGCTTTTTTTTTTTTTCTCTTCCAATCAACAGGCTCTTGCTATATTATCCAGGCTAGCCTTTAACTCCCAGGTTCAAGTGATTTTCTTGCCTCAAGCTTCTTGAGTAGCTAGGACTACAGGGATATTCCAACCAGATCATTTCTGTGCCCAACACACTCTAGTATATAGTTGTTTCTCAGTAAAGGATAGCTGTGTTCTAGGGACTATTCATCTCACCCTTTCACAAAATTATGAGACAGGCAGTACATGCCAAAAAAAAAAAAAAAAAAAAGAGAACACAGAGGCACAAAGAGGTCAAATTACTTGCTCAAGGTCACAGAGTTTGAAAGTGGCAGAGTTAGGTTTCCAACCCATGTAAGATGATTTGAAAGATTATGTTTTTATTCACTGTGCTCTGCAGACCCTTAAAAAAGAGAGCAAAAAGAAGGGAACTATGTTAGTCATAGAACTGGAAGAGACCATGGATGTCACTGGAACCCAAATTCCTTATTTTTATCAAAGAAGGACTAGAGAAAAAGGTAGGCAGCTGCCAGTGGAACTGGATTTAGAACCCACACCTCCTGATGTCTAGTGTCTGGAGTTTATGATGATTCCTTCCCCCAGCTTTGCTTGGAAGAGGACAAACAACACCCTCTAAAGTTTGCAAAATGACTTTAGCAGGAGCAGTGTCTGCTCTTCTTTCTCTTCCTTACCAGCGTCCCTCATCAGGCGGGTTCCATAGGGACACTGGAGTTCTTGGGGCCTTGGCAAACAAGCCTGCAGAGTGATGTCAAAGCTGCAGGTCCTGTGAGGTGAGCAGGCTGTGTCTCTGAGGGAAGCTACTAAGGCCAAACCTCAGGAATCAGGACTCTGTCTGAGGCACCCAGTCAGGGCCCAGTCAGGGACATATGACATCCAGTGTGGACTTTCTGTGCTTGCGTGTCTGCCTACATTCCCAGGTTTTTGGTAACTTAAATACTTAACATTTTCAAGGTAATTTTTCTCTCAAGGCATTTGTTCTGGATCACTAAAATATCAGTTTTGATTCAACATATTTAAAACTCATTTTTCCCCAAGACAAGACAAATCGAGTTTATAGCTTCCCATATGGGGCTTTTCAAGAAGATTGACACTGGGATGTTCTGGGTTCCTGGCCTCATATCATTTGATTAGTCATGACATTCTTGTCCCACTTCTAGGGTCAGGGTAATTGTAGTTATTCCAACTGGAATAAGATATGATTTTTCTCCTGTGGGGCAAAAAACCAATCTTGTCAGCTAGGTGAGTTTCTGGCATCTCCCATTTCTCTTTGCGACCTCGAGAGAACTTCCAGAATAGAAACTTCCCATCATTGCACAATCAGGTGGTCCAGGGAGGCTTCCACCAAGCTGGAAGGGCAGGGGGTAGTGATGCTGCTGAGAAGATGCTCTGACCCGGCAAGATGCCTTGTGGGGTCTGGGGCATATGGAGCGTAGATTTCCCAGAGTGCTCTGGGGCTGGACTAGTTCTCTGGCCAGTCTTTCCTGATGAGGCCAGGAAAAGAGCCCCAGAGGTGGAACTGGAAGGCACGGGCCATGTCCATGCTATGGAGATGCCAGCAATCTTGTGACCCACAGAGAATTGGGATGAAAGATAGCTGCTTGGAAGTTTCTAGGATCATGGTGAAGAAAGGTGAAGAAAAACCAGCTTTCCAGAGGTTCTCTGTCCCATGATGGGAGGGAAGGCAGAGATAGTTTTCTCTGGTTTTTTTTGTTGTTGTTGGTTTTTTTTGTTTGTTTGTTTGTTTTTAATGTATTTAGGACAGGGTGTACAGGGTCTCACTATGTATGTAGATCAGACTCATAGTGATTCTCCTGTTTTCAGCCTCCCAAGTGTTGGGATTACAGGCACGTGCACCATGATGCCCAGTCTCAATTGTGGTCTCAGCACGCCCTGAGTTGGGGCTGGCATGGCACGCAGGATATCAAATCCCAGCTGCTGTGCTCCGCCTAAGCAGGTGCTTTAGTCCACTGGCCCTGCCTCTGTTCTTTTCTGTGGTGCTGAATACACTTTAAGGGTGGCGTGTAAACCAGTGATGCCTGCCAGCTGTCTCCTGATCAGGCTTCACAGTGTGGGGACCAGACAGAGGGGCAAAGACAAAAAGTGTGTGGAGTGGAGGGTCCCTGTGGGGAGGCTCTCCACATCAGCCTGGGGTTGTACCTCAGGACTGGAGATTTCCAGACCCTCCAGGCCTTACCAGACTTGTCCCTCCCTTCAGTGACAAAGCTCCAACCCACCATGGGACCAGCTTCTTTCCCACCCATTAAGGTGAGGAGCAAGGGAGGGGTGGAGGCGTTCCAGGCAGTGGTGGACTATAGGGGCAGCCCCCTGGGCATGTGCTTGCAAGCAGGGCCAGGAGTGGGCTGCAGCTCTGGAGTGGCTGGTGGCTGAAATCAAATGTTGATGCTAGGTTGGCCTGCAGTCATGGCTATTGGTGGCCCATTGTTTATATTTTTGTCTCTCCGAGCTATAGTAGTATATATGCACAACAATGAGGAGAGGTGGAGAATTAGCCCGCATAAGCTTTGCAGTGGTAAAAATCTAATCTTGTTAGATAAAGCCTTGAATACGTACTTATTCCCAGCCAATATTTTTCTGCTGCTGAGGGTAACAGAGCTCTGTGACCTTTGGCTCACTGCTTAACCTCTCTGAGTCTATTCCCATGCCTATAGAAAATGAGTATAATACTATTTGCTCTCTTCTACCTAGCTGTTGTGGAGATCAAAGATAATAATGTGTGTGAAAGTCTTCTATAGATGGCAAAGTGCTATACCGTTGTAAGGTATCATTACAACTATGCCTGTTGTAGAGAGACCAGAATAGCTATTTCTAACAACATAGAGTGCCAGCAACATAAGCTCCATTATAAGAGAGGGAAAAAAGGCCCAGTCTATCCAGTGGAAACAAGTGAACAGTAACCAAACAGAAAGACCAATAAAATCACCCCAATGAGAATAGTAACAATTTAAACGATTTACTATCAAGGCTTATTCCAGTATAACCCATACAAAAGCATTCTTCATTCTCATCGGAGGTAGTTGTCAGAGGCAAGGACAGTCACTGCACTCTTTTCTAAGTCCACAGTCAAGTATTATTTTATGATTTGAGGCTCCGTGGCTGGAGTTTAAACCCAATAGTGGTCAGTAGGAAAATAAAGGGTCAGAATGAGTCTCTTCTCTTCCAAGTCTCTGGAAAAAACCTACACCGAGACCATTCTTCTCATTTTGGTAAAAGAATCCTCTTTTTCTGTGGTAAAACACCCTATTCTCATTCTCATTTCATTACTTTGACACAAATCTGACCAATCTGACCAGAGTGATTAGCTCACCAATAGGTATGTGATCCAAGCTAGCCCAATCCTGGGCTTTCAGTGGTATTCCCAGGAAAGAGGTTTCTTTGCTGGAGACTTCTTTCTTTTCTTCTTCTTTTTTTGTTTTGATACAGGTTCTGACTATGCAATTCAGACTCATAGTGATCGTCCTGTCTCAGCTTCCCTAGTGCTGGGATTACAGGAGTGCACCATCATGCCTGGCTCCAGGGCTGGCATGGATTCCCAGGCCAGCACAGCATGAGGTATCAGGGGTCAAACTCAGGACCTTGTGCTTGCCAGGCAGGCTCTTATGCCACCAACTCATCACCCTGGCCCTGCTGGAGAATTTTCAAGCTGGAAATTTTGGAGGTCACCTTCACCATCAACTAAAAATGGAAGTAACATTGAAAGAAACAGAGCTGAGAGTGATTCCCATTGACACGGTCCATGACACTAGAAAGCTAAGGGGAGGCAACACAGGTGAGTGGTTTTAGAACTGGCTAGTTAGCATAATCTCAGCAGTTCTGGTGTACAGGAACTGGCTGTAGTTGTCTGGAACCTGGCCTTGAGGTGCTTAGACCAGGTGATGGTGGCCTAGAGCAGGTGGCTAGGGCTAGAGACTACAGATTATTGATTTGCATATGAAAGACACGTTCCTTTTAGATGAAATTAATGAACAACAGTGAACAGAATACAAGAAGAGGCCTCCAAGAGGATGAGCAGATATGTGCCAGCCTGGGCCTGTTCACAGGTAGCTGCAGGCTTTCCAGAAGCCAGAGAGAGCAGGCTGTGGTACGCAAGCAGTTTCCTGGCCTCTTCTTGTATTCTGTTCACTGTTGTCCCTCTGAGCAAACCTGTCACAGGGCCAAGTTCGCAGTGAATGTGTGAGAGGACTACCCAGGGTGATAGAAGAAGAGGGGTCCTAGACAGCGTGACTCATGCCTGGAGCCATCTTGGCAGCAGTCCGCTCACAGCGTTCCACAGCAGGGCAGCTCTGATTGTGAAAGCAGACAGAGTTTCCCTTCAGCTATATTCTACGATTACTAACTTTCCTCCAGTCCTGTCCACAGGACCAGACTTTGGCAGCCTTATCTGTTTTGAGCTCACCTAAGTGGACAGACTGCCAAGAATTCCACCTGCTCTCGTGCTTTTCCTTTTGCTCTTAAACTCAACAGCTCAAAAGCAAAAGGTCCATGGAAGTTCAGCTTTTGATCTTGGACACCCACCAGACAACCAGTATTTGCCTTGCACCTACTGTGTGCTGGGATCTGACCTAGATGCTGGGGATCTAGAGAGAAATAAAACAGACCCAGAGACAATCCCTCCCTGGTGAGAGCCTACATGCTTGTGGGGTTGAAGAAGGAAAATATCAATAAAAACGTGCAAGTGAAATATGAAGACCTGAGAGAGGAAGTTAGGGAGGAGGAAGCAATGAGTTCAGGAAAATTCTCTCAGGGGTGGAGTGCGATAGGGATGCTGGTACAGGGAGAGAACTGGGGATGAGCCTGTCCTGGCTTCAGCTAAACCCATGTGTGTGTGTGTGTGTGTGTGTGTGTGTGTGTGTGTGTGTGTGTAAGAGTTTGAAGGTAACTTGTTCTACAAAAATCTAAGAGAGAAAGCATATAGAAACCCTTTTGCTTCACCAGTGCTCAGAGGGTTTCTTTCCCTGTGGCCAACTGAGTTGACCATGGAATCCATTGAGGAGTGTGGTGGAGCACAGCTCCACATGTGTCTGGTAGATCGTGGCAGTGTGGCTCCTGGCCCCTTCCACTCTGGCACTGCTTCCCCGTTCTCCTTCCTAGCTGCCAAGAACAGAGCACCTTTCTTGAACATGCCCTGCTGCCATGCTCTTGCTTTGGAGCCAATGGACCATGAACTGAATTCCCTGAAGCCATGTGCCAGTTAAAACTTTCCTTCTGAGTTGTAGGTGCAGAGTATTGTGTCACAGCTTCTAGAAAGCTAATACACTCTCTATGCAGTGAATTTAATATGGAGGACAGCTGCAAAGTGGAGATACTACCATCCTCCTTGGGAATGGGAAATCCCTTCCTGGAGCACCTAAGGCCTGACAGGGAGGGGCAGAGCTCTCTTGAGGCTCTGATAGCTATGCTTTTAGCTTTTTCCTGAGCTTCACAATTTGCCTCTCCAGCATCCTGCAGCTGGCTTCTATCACATTCTTCTTGTTTAATTTGCTAAATCTCTGTTTCGGTTCACTGTTTCACACCCACACAGATAGTCTGCTGTCCCCTCAAGGCCCTGGGACATCTGCCAGGTGGTGAAATCAAATGTGAAGTTAGATACAGCTCAGCTCCACATCATATTTCCATTCTCCCGCATCCCTTTCTCCCTCCGTCCTTCTGAGGGATACAGAATACCCAGGTAAGGGAGGGGTGGTGCTGACTTGAGTCTTCCCCAAAATGCTCATTCTAGATATTTTACCCAAAGTAGGGTATATTGATCTTACTGTGGGTAAGATCAACATTTTGCTGATCTTGTTTATCTAATTTCATGTATATGTTTTTCTGAGGTATTTAAAGGTACACCCCAGATATCAATCCATTTCACTCCAATTATTTCACTTTGTATCACTAATGAATAATAAAGCAGAAAAAATAATGTACCATCCTGTCATCACACCTAATAAAATTAACAATAATTCCGTATCATCATCTAAAATTGAATCTGCACTCAGATTTTTCTCATTGTCTCCAAGTTGTCTTTTTAGGACCTGTATCTGTGAACTCAAAATGAAGAGGTTTGCTGAGAAAATGCAGAGTGAACAAAATTCAAATAAGAAGTTAAACCTTTGGATCGTTCTTGGGCTTTGTGCAGAATTTGCTAAATAACGTGCCTCCTATACAAGAGTCTCCATGCTTTGGGCCACAAGCCAGGATAGGCCTGGCTGAGCTAGGCACTGTCGCCAGTCAGTTGTCATGAGGAGGCACTTGACTTTCTGTAGGTGCCTTCCTCTTCTGTGCCTTCATTCCCCTCCTTTATGAAGGTCTTACTCTCCCATCTCTGTGATGCCTCTCCTTGTCCTTGTCTTTCCACATCAAGGGTACCTCTCTGGAGTGGGTCCCCCCTCTTCCTGAGGGCCCCCTTGCTTTCCTCACTTAGGATGCATCCCTTGAGGGGGGGCAAGGTCTTCTGCTGCAGCCTTGGTGCATGGTTCCTGTGCCTTCCCGGCAATTTTCTCATGGTTTTGCCAGCATCCATGTTCTTGGCACTTGTCTGGCCCTTGGTTTCTCTAAGAGGACAGCTTGACACAAAGACCCCAGGGCAGGAGATTGATAATGGAGGTGTTCCTGGGAACTAGGAATGGACACTAGGGAGAGAGGGCTGTAGAAGGGGCAGAGCCCATGGGAAGTGCCTTATTCATCTGATTTCTGGATGGGTCCGTGGGCCTGAACCCCATGCAGGTGGCAACCCATAGTTGTCCAGTGGAGAGCAGAAGGCTAGTATTTACCCACAGAACTCCTTGTCCCACTCATCGCAGCATGTACCCCACTTCAGCTGGCAGGCCTCCTAGGGTAGGGCAGTACAGGGATGCTGTGGGGAATTCTGTGCAGACGAACCACAGTCACGGCTGCAGTGAACTCATGGGTCTGTGGCACCAAAAGCATCTGGTGTGGCAATTCTCATTCCTTTTGCTTTCTTGACTTGGTAATAATAACAACATGACTTACTAAGGGCTTTAAATTTTTTAAAAAAATTAATTTATTTATTTGATACATCATCTTGCTACACAGCTCAGACTCATAGTGATCTTCCTGTCTCAGCCTCTCCAGTGCTGTGATTACAGACCCAGGTCCTTGTGCTTGCCAGGAAGGTGCTTAGACCACTGAGATATCTCCCAGCCCTTAAGGGGCTTGGTGACAAACTGAGGGCCACTCGTGAGTTTCTTTGCTGTGACCTGCAGACCTGGGGCTGAGCAAGGTTTCTGCTCCCTTTCTTTGCATCCTTGGTTCTGCCACCCAACCCCTGAGAGAATAAGTTCCCAGGAGGGCAAGGACCCTGTGGAGCTGGAAATGACAGTGTCCCAGGGATGTATTCCAGATGGATTCGTGTAGATCCAGCATCACTAGACAGATCCTAGCATTAAGAGCCTGGAGGGAATGACTCTAAATTTCTTTTGGAAAATGGGCTGCACTTTTCTTGGCTGCTTGAAAGCTTCTGGGGAGGGCTCCTGAGAAGTCTGCTTGGTTTGTCTGGATTTTATTCTCACTAGACTTGGCATGGCAGAGTCTGGCCTTTGGAAGTTGACTGTCCCCAACTTGGTACTGTCCCCAGAGTCTGCCAGCTGTTTGGCAGGTGTGAACTGCTGCCATAGGGGAGACCAAGAGAATATCTGAGTATGGAAAAGGACTTGAAGGGGAGCACAAAGAGTATGCTTTCCACCCAGAGCATGTGCACTAGCTGCCACGCAGGAGACTCCTCCAAACCTCTGTCCTGAGGACAGCTTCCACAGTGATGGCTTCCCTTCTCATTCTCAGCTGGCCTGCTCAGGCTGTGACTGCCCAGAAATAAAATGACATAGCTGGCTCCAGATAACCCACCAACAGGCGGACAGCAGACATGTTGTCCTTCACTCCCTGGGACCTACCTCACGTGGCAGGGGTCTTGAGTAAAATGTGGCATTGCACCTTCCTAAGTCCCTGGGGATGACAACTTAGCTCAACTCTTCACCCCTGGACAGTGCCATCCTACTACTACTACTCAGGAATCCATATTCCTTTCCATCCTGACCTGTCACCTCTGGAAATTTCGCAGGGCTGAAGACCCGTAGGAGTCTGTCCTCCCTCCAGCAGCTTCTCTGCTAGGCTGAAGACAGAGGCCCAGGGAGCCTGCCTGTGGCAGTGGTTCAGGATGTGGCTGCTGAACTCTATCTGGGGTGAGTCCTTCTGCCCCCTGGGCTAGTCCAGCGCAGAGTGACACAGGTGGGCTGTAGCGGGGATCCCTGGAAGTGAGAGGTGGGGCTTAAGGCCTTTCCAAGAAGAGCCATAAATGTCACATGTTTTTGTTCTGGTGACATGCATAACTTTGCTTTATTTTTCTCTTTTTTCAGTTTCTGGGTATCTGTGGCACGTTCCTTTTACCTCATTCTCAGCCCATGTGGCTTACCAGGTCTGCCTCATCTTTGGTAACGTCTTTGGTCATGTGACACAGGCCTGGTCTAAGAGCCTTCCTTATAATGCTCCCTGCACTACTAAGGAAGACATGCTCTTCTCCCACGACCAGGACACCAAGGATCCCAGAAACCCAGCGGCCACCACACAGGAGGGAGGGGTTTACTGAGGAAGAGAAAAATGAGAGGAAATCATATCAGACATGGGCCAGGACCTAGACTGCTTATCACTTGGGCTGATGCATTGTCTTTTTATCTAGGTTTGTTGCTCAGATACATATTATCCAAAGCTAAAGGCATATCGCCTGGTGGAGAGGCAGTCACTACCTTGAACAGCCAAGTGACCCATTGAGGCTGCTGCAGCTCCCTCTGGCAGGTCTTTTCTGTGCTCTCCCCTCATTTGGAGCTTGGGGCTCCCTTCCCTTTCCTCCAGGCTGGTACACTGGTGTAATGGACTGAATATTTGTGTTGCTTGCAAATTTACAGGTTAATATCCTAACTCCCAAAATGATGCCACTAGGATGTGGAGTGTTTGAGAGTGATTAGCTCATGTGGGTGAAGCCTGGTGAAGGGATTAGCACTTTTTCTCTTCCTTTTATGAGAGGATGTAAGAAGACTGCAGTCTGCCCTGCAGAGGAGGGGCCTAGCCAGAATCCCACTATGCTGGGTTCTGATCTTCAACTTTTGGCCTCCAGAAATGTGAGAAATAGATGTCTGCTGTCTGTGCCACCCAGGCCGTGGCAATGTGCTACAGCAGCCGGAGGTCAGGCGGCAGGACAGGATCCAGCAGCCATCATCTCCCAGGACTGAAAGTTGGTGTCTGTGTGCTCCTTGCTAGCACCAATGACAGTTGAAGCCTGTTGCTAATTGTAATGGAAAAGGCAGTACAGTTATCTAAATTATCTTCTGAATATACATATATATTCACTTTCCCCTTCTTTCTTGCTTTCTTTTCTCCTTTCCCTCATCCTGGTTGTTCCTTTCTTTTTGAGAAGTTTATTTTCCTTTCACAGTGTCTATTGTAACTTTCAGATTTTATTTACTCTTTTCGAATCGTACACTAGGGAGACAATATGATGTTTACACATACGGGTCTGATTTATTTCACTTATTAGTATGGTCTCTAGTTGCATTCATTTTCCTATAAAAGCCTCAACTTCATCTGTTTTTATAACTGAGTATTACTCTATTGTATAAAAATACATCTTTTTTATCCATTCCTTGGTTGATGGGTATTTGGGTTGTTCCCAATATTTAGCTATGATAAATTGTGCTGCTGTAAACATGGATGCACGTATATCACTGTGGTGTGATTTCATTTCTTTTGGAACAAGACCCAAGAGGGAAATAGCTGGGTTGACTGGGACCTCTAATCCTAGTTTGTTGAGGACTCTCCACACTGATTTCCACAATGGTTGTACCAGCTTGCACTCCCACTGTGGAGAAGGGTTCCTTTTTCCCCACATGCCCTCTAGCATCTGTTACTGGTTGACCTCTCATGACAGCCATTCTTTCTCAGATGAGGTAGAATCTCAGTGTAGTTGTAATTTGCATTGCTTGAATGACCAATGATGTTGAACATTTTTTAATATATTTACTTGCCATTTGCATTTCTTCATCTAGGAAGTATGTATTCATCTCAGATTTTTGTGTTTTAAATAGTGTACTTGTCCTAGGGAGGCAGAAATCAGGAGGATCACACAAGTCTGCATAGTGAGACCCTACATAAAAATTAAATTAAATTAAAAAATAAATAATGTGCTTGTCAACACCAGTTTGCAGAATCGGGCTGCCTTTGATTTGGGAGGTGCTCCTGTGCCAGCTCTGAGTTTTGGGGTAATCTTTTTGCCTGAATACCTGGAGGCTGGCTAAAACTGAACCTGGGTGGTGCTAACTCCAGCAATGCCTGGACGCTATCCATGCCTTGCCCTGTCACTCACAAACAGCTCCCCAAAGCCCCTCCATGATAAGTAGAAGGAAATGAAAAGCAGGGGACAAAGTAGATTTATTTGAATTTTTCATTTAAGTAAACATTTAAAAAAAGAAGACAAGCATTTGCATTTGGGCAGTGCCACTTTGAGAATGAACCATCATGCTGTACCTCCCAGGGCAGATCTGACCATGGTCTCTTCTCCGGAACTTGGGGTGTGGGACCCTAATATCCCCCCTTTATACCTCAAGGTCCCTTCAACATGTCTCTTTCCCACCATCTCTGCTTTCTCTGCCTTTTGCTGTAACTTGTTGCTCACATTTTCACCTCTGTCTTTTCCACACACCAGGCATCCAGCAAAGCCAGCCCCCTCCCTGTGGATAGTTCTCCCCTCTTGCCATCTGCGAATTCTACCTCCAAATTCCTTTTGGCCTCACCTGCTCCACTCCCTATCCACGTTGCTCAAGGGACACTCTAAGGACCAGAGGGCCTGAGCCTAGTCCTTCCTCCTGTTGGCTGTTAGGGTCTCAAATATAAGCTAAGCACTCCCTACTGGAAAATCTGAACTCTGAAATACTCCTAAATCTGAGACTTTAGATTTAGAGAAATAACATGATATCATTAGTGAAGAAGTCCACACTATGAAACACCATTTGATGCACAGAGTTATTACTTTTTTAATGTTATTAATTTCAAAGAGAAAGAAGTAACAATGAAAGAATTTCAAAACAGGTTAGTAGGACAGTTACAATAATTAATACATTGCATATTATTGTCTTCCATGCACAAAATTATTAAAATATCATATAGAATCACCTTCAGTTTGAGCATAAGGTATCTATGAAATATAGTTTCATGTTTATATTTCACTGCATCACTGAAACACCTCATCAAACATGCACAAGTATTCCAAAATCTGAGAAAAAAATTTAAAATAAAAAACACTTTGAGTTTCAAGCACATAAGGGTTGTTTAACCTATATTTCCTTACTCTTTAGGATTTAGTTAGCCCATGTCAACAAGGTATGCCCTGAAATGTATATAAATATTACAGACTGCAAGCAGGGTCACCTGTGGGCCCCTGGGTACCACTGCTCCCAGGTCATGCCATTTTTCACCTACTAGAGATAGCATTGTGCTGTTAGCTGTTTGCCACCACAATGATGAAGTGTCCACCATGGCACACTGCTGAAGGGGGCTTTCCTGTGGGGACGCGAGTCCCTGCTTCTCATGCTTTTTAGGCAAGCTTCTCTAGCTCACAGCACCAGTCAGGGCTGAGCAGAAAGCAAGAGCTCAGTCTTAAAGTGTATGATTGCGTTGATTCAAGTTGCTTTGGATAGGTTTACCACCAGTGTGATGGGGACATCACAGAGGCAGGACGGTGGGCAAACCCAACCCAAGCCTCCTGAAAGGACCTCCAGCCAGAAGAGCAAATTGGAAGCTTGATCCAGAGCCCTGACGCTCACCCAGTAGTACCAGGCAGCAGGATCATGTGTTAAAGGATTTTGCTTTCCCACTGGAATAAAACTTGCCACAGAATAGGTGGGAAATATGGCTTTCCTTAGATGAGTCAGTCAGATGAGGAAAACAATTTGCATGCAAATCCAAAATAGGGACACTGCTGTGTTATAAGCCCAAGTGTGGGATCAACTCTGAGCCACTTGCAGAGCCACACACCAAGGACCCCTGTCCTGGAAATCACTGTCTCTGGTGTGGGATCCTCACTCCCTGAGCTCAGCACTACACCAGCAAAGGACCTTCAGCCTTCTCTCTGTGGTCACCACGCAAACCTCGCAGCCCTCTGAGAGAGACATCTCCATTCTCCTAATGGAAATCACTTTGTGGTTACAAAATGAGAAAATGACTCATCTTTCCAAAAAGACTACCACACAAATATTATTCAGAAAACATATTCTGGGTCCCTTTCTTTTCCACCAACATACCCCCAACACCTGTGTGCACAGGTACATATTACACTTGATGAAATGCAGCTTCCTTTTAAAATAACCTAGCCTTTGGGGATTCACTCAGAGCAATACTATTGTGAAAACCATATGGTAAAGTTTGTCCCAGTAAAACAAAACCAGTCACTAGAGAAATAATTTAAGAGTTACCTCTATTGGTTCTTGCTCAGAAAATATCAATCCTCTAGTTACTCAAAGTGGGGGCCTTAGCCAAGCCTGTTAATGAGATTAAAACCAATATCCCAGGGGCATCCTCAGTTCTGATCAACCCCAAAGCCTGGAAAAGCTGGTACAATACTTTGTTTCAAACCGATCTAGGATAAAATGCATAATACATAAACAAGCACTGCCAATTTGTGTTGCTTGGGAGTTTCCAGCTGAATGTGAATGCAGCCTTCATGGTGCTCCTCAGAATTTTTAGGTGGAACCTTAATAAGAACAAAGGCTCTGTCTGCCCAGTTCCTGAAATCATGCCTGGTTACACTGAAGGATACACAGAAAAAGATGGAACCAAAAGGGGACAGGTGATTTCCACTCATGGCTAAAGAATTTGATGAGAATCACCAGTATAATATACAGTATATGGAATGGGCCCCATTCCTGGTGAGCATGGAACCATTTATATATCTTTTGTATCAAGCTATGTGGCCTTATGCCTCAGAAAGGGTGACTTAGAAGGGAGAAATGGAAAAGATTCTGGGTGAGGGGTGTCCACCCAAGGATCTCTTCTCCCAGAGACACCTGGAAGCCAAGACTGCTTCCTTCAACATGGGCCTTGGGGGAAGATCAGCCTCAAGGCCTCAACACATAGTGCCAGCATCCAGCTGCAGCAGCATTTCCTTCAGAAACCTCTGCAGCCTACTCAGGGCTACCACCTCTGTGGAGTAGACTGAGTCTCTGAGGACTTTCAGGTTCTCCAGGGTGGCTGAGCTCCTGTTATTCGGCAGAGGGCAGCCCTTGGAGGAGGCCATCATACGGATAAGATTCCGGAGATTGTCCAGGTCATTAGATATTTGCACCTTATTTTGGGAAGACAGGTTGATGATGATCTGTTCATAGACGGCTAATGTCTCTTCCATCTTGGTCAAAGTCAGGTCCGCATAAAGAGGAATGAAGTCGAAGCCGCTGACCTGGTGCATCGAGGACACTGACTGCTGCACAAGAGGAAGCCAGAAAGCAAGTGTTCAGTAGGTGGGGAGAGAGATCCCCAAAGTCCTCCACCACCCTGTGAGGAAGAGAGCCTTCTTCCTCCTTCCTCTCATTTGCTGTGTCCAAGTGACTGCTGAGCCTCGAAGCAGGACTCCTAGATTCCTGTTCATCTCAAACCATTCTACCTTCCACTCTGGGTAATCTTTTGGGATTATTCCTTTCTTCCAATCACCTCTGTGATGAAACAGCCATGGCTTCCTAGTTCTTATTTAGCCTAATGTCTTCCCAGGCATTTTAGTTTCTCCCTAAGAACCCCTCCACCCACCACCCTCATTCCCTTCCACTCTCAGCAAATTCCTCCCTCTTGGTCAAATTTCCATGCAGTTTTCCTCCTCAGTGATCAGGGTCAGACTGCACTGAGTGCCCCATAACAACCCAGTGGAGTCTAGGTGATATTCCCTGCATTCCATTGCTCTCTGGTAGAGATCAAGGCTTAAAGACATTGACAAACTCACTTAAGATCTCACTGATGGAGAGCAGACATGGAAACATTCACACTTAGTCTTCCTACTTCAAAATACAGACCCACCTGGGAAATAGCTAAAGGTCTAGCCCAGAGAAAACACCAGGGTGGGCAAGGGTAGCTACTTATGTGACCATGTTGTAAATGTGTGTAGGGAAATGTATTCTATGTGCATTCTAGTCTGAAAGCAGGACTAGAAGTGATGGGAGGAAGCTGCAGTGAAAGCTCTAGAAACTCTAATTATATGCACGTCTAGAGATGGGCCAGGCCCAGTGGAGATGTGGCTGGGGTTCTGGTCACCTGCCAATGGATAAAGGACCCTCATGGCTGTTTTTGGTTCTGAACACTAGAGAATGAGGTCAGAGAGGAAGGAGAGGGAGGGAGGTAGAGGCAGGAGAAGAGGAAGAGAAGACGCAGTGGTCTGTGTGAGACAGAGGAATCAAGACTACAGCCCTTCCATGTCACTGAACATGCCTTAGCCAACTTCTGAGGTCAGGGATTCCCTATGGTAGCTTTGTGATATCAGAGAATCCTATGATTTTTTAATGGAAGCATATTGCCAAGTTAAATGCTCTTAAAGTAGTTAAGAATTAGAACCACTCACCCCTTAATCCCAGTAGGCAGAGGGGCCAAGAGAAACAACTGGAAAGAATGGAAGCCCTATGCTTTCAATCCTTCTCAGCACTCAGAAGGTGTCAGAAGTGTTTCTTGGACTACCTGGCTGCAGCCTGCTGCCAGCACAGGCCTAGCTGTAGTTCTACTTTCTCTCCCCAGACCCTCCTTACCATGTGTGAAATGACATTGATCCTATTGATAATGGTCTTGATGAGGATCTTGGCATCATCCTGGAGTTTCTGAATGGGCACAGCTTGAATGTAGGACAAGTAGAGGCAAAGCCACAGGAACTGGCACAGGAGTCCGCAGCGCATTTTCCTTCCTAGGATGAGCTTGTTGGGCCTGAAACTAGAAGAATATACCCATTGGAGGAGGATACACCTACATGTCCTGCTACATACTACATTGTCAGATATGCTTGAAAGGAAGATTTGCTTTCTGCCCTGGCTGCTACTTCCTTAAAGTGAAATATTATTCATTATCCAGACCTATATTAATGAAATGCATTCCCTTGGGTAGAGAATTATTGCTTAGTCAATAAAACCACAATGATCTGTCCAGTAAACCACAGAGCAATGAGCCCAGGCATAATGAAATGGATGTTGTGCTGACAACGGATGTGCATTGTGTGCTTGGAGGGAAAGAGGACAGGCCGTTAAGGTCTGAAGCCAGACATTTAGTCGCTGTGTATCACATAACTGCCCAAAACTCTGCTTTCATCCCTATGATACATTTATCTCCAGGCTTTTATGAAGATCAAATTAGATAACGTATGTGAAACTGCTGACAGGAGTTGTAAAATGCACTCTTTTACTCCCCTATTATTGGACATGACATTGCTCCCTTGGCTTCCCCATTACTCTCACAGCAGCCTGCAGCTACATCTGGGATGGCCTTTCTCACGGCTTCTTTATTTCCTTCCTCTCCCAGGGGAGAATCCAACCAGCACTTCACCATGTGAAAACAAATCAGGTACAGTGCTAGGCACCAAGAACACAAGCGTGAGGTCTCTTATTCTGTAGCATCCACGGCTTAACAAGAGAGAGACAAGTGGGCCCTCAGAAAGCAGCAAGACAGCTCTCTGCATGGAGAGCAAGTACAGGATGTCACAGGAGCCCCCAAGGTCTCTCTGGAAGAGGCACTGTGTTCAGCTGGATATCGAAGCCTGAAAAGTGGTAAGACAGAAAGCGGTCATGACAAGTGGCCAAGGGATCAGTGGTGTAAAGGCACTGAGGCAGGAGGGAGCAGAAAATGTTCACCCAGAATGCTTGGAACCATCAGAATCACAGAACTGTGAATTCTAAAATTAATAATATGTAGGTCCTTGATTAGGCAGTAGAATTTTAATGTGATACATGAGGCAAAAGGTAATTAAGTTAAATATATGCAAGTCTGTAGCCAATGATCCATGCTAAGTATGTGTGTATGAGTCTGAAATAACAATAAAGTAGAGGCAAATATTAAGATGAAGATTCCAGGAGGGCAGAAGAGTTAGTCCCTGCTTTTTGTGTTCTTCCTTTTCCAGCTTTAGAAGTGAACAGGTAATGCATTTTCTTTCCAGTGGTGACAATATTCACATAATTCATTTTTTTTGGGGGAGGGCAATAACATGAAAATAAGTAGCTTGTTACATATTATTTATAATGGCGGATCGATGTTTTCTTTTTTTTTAAATCTGTTTACATCAGTGAAAAAATGAGGCTCAGGAAGATGAGCTAACTTGCCCAAAGTCAGATTGTTGTATGCGGCAGAGCTAAAACATTTGTGGTACAGAATTAAGTACCCTGGCCCTGCCCCCATCCATGGTTTTTCTAAGGTTTAGTTACATTCAATCACAGTCCAAAAATATTAAATGAGAAAAATCTAGACATGAATAATTCGTAAGCTTTAACTGCACTGTCTGAGTAGTGTGCTGAAGTCGTGCCCCATTTCACCCCATCGCACCTAAGATGTGAGTCAGCCCTTCGTCCAGCGTATCTGTACTGCATACACTACCCATTCATTCATCACAAAATCATTGTCTTGGTTGTCAGATCAGCTGCCGTGGAATCACAGTGGCTGTGTTCAGGTTATCCTTATTTAATTTAATAATGGCTCTAGTACAAAAGTAGTGACGCACAGGAGGATCAACATGGAAGGGCAGATGAATTTTGGCATACATATTGATGCCACAGGGCATATAGGGAAAAACCTATTACATACCTGGTTCAGTGTGGTCTGCAGTTTCAGGTATATCCCCCTAGAGAAGCGCTACCACAGTGCACCTCCCCTGTACAATTCCCCAAGACCCTAGCGAAGGTAGGAGGCGCAGCATCTGGGCCCTGAGGTTGCAGCAGCAGGATCCGCCCTTATTAGCTTGTGCCTCGGGTGAGACGCACGATTCCCAAAGCTTCTGTTCTTATAAATAAAACGCTGCTAATTCTACCAGTGAGATGAGCCTGTAGAGTCTCTGCCTGTGGTGTCATGGGCTGGCTTCAGGTAGGGGTAATAAATGTAAGTTGCTTAAAAATCATGCTAATATAGGGCATGGCTTGCAGCACGGGCCAACACCGCCTGTAGGCAACTCTGAATCAAGTGTTTGGTGCACTGCCTCCCACAGGCTATCCCTATAGGGCACCTGGTATTTCTGGGTTTCAGAAACCCAGCACAAGATTAAGTTGCATGCTTTCCTAAGATTCATGTGTTGAATGCACCCTCCTACCTGAGAAAATTTATTGCCAGATTAATTCTGGTTGTGTTATAGCCATTTTCACATAATGGCCACTGTCTGAATGGAAAGTAGGTTTACAAGGCCCTCTATCACGACTGACCATATGCTTCAGCGGATGCTGAAAATAAATGGCAGTTCCTTGAAAGCATGGAATTGAAAAGCAGTCGCTGAGTAACTGAGCTAACTGGAGAGACAGGGTTATCCACTGGGGCTGCAGAGAGAAATAGCAATAGGTCCACCTGATGTCAGAGCCGAGGGCAACAGAGCGTATCACATGCATACACATACGTGTACACACACACACACACACACACACATGCATGCACATACATCAGTACATATCAGCCTGCAGTGGAGGCTGCAAATCGTCCCCAAGGTCTGGTCTTTCCTTCTTACCCCTTGTGGAAACTCAAATATATGTGGCTATCCAGAACAAATCCTACATATCCCAGCTTCTCCCAGTAGGTATGGCCATGCAGCCAAATCCCTGGCAGTTAAATAAAAGCTGAAGCACTGAGACAGCTCTCAGGTCTCCAATGTGTGTCTTTGCTTCTTGTGTTTTCATCCATTCTAGTACCTGAAGCACAGAGGTGCTAGCTAGCATTCTAGCACCATCTTGACCTGAGGACAAAGGCCTCCCTCATGAATGGCAGAAAGGATGTGGCAGGAATCTTAGCGCCTGCGGCCTCTACAGAGCAGAGATGCCTAGCTCTGGCTTGTGCTTTCTGTATGTGAGAGCTGTAAGCTCTGCCTTGTTTAAGCCACCATTTTTCTGGGTCTCATCTGCATGCAGCCAAAGTTAATGCTGACCAACTAATGCACCCCAACACAGACATCATCAGAAAAGAATGGGCAAGTCCCCTATGTCTCAGTACCTGTGTGGGGTCTGGCCATGCCCTGAGAAGGAGCAGAGAGTGGCTGGGAGGTGCAGGGATATTTCAAGACAGCAAATACAGCTTCACTGGACATAGAGCGTGACCAGCAGTAGTTGCTCAAGATGAATGTGATGGTTGGCAGCTAACACCTATGGAAGGCCCATTGTGGCCAGGCTCAGAGATGAAAACACTGACCTCAGGAGAGCAGGGAGAGAGCTGTGGTGGGAAGCGATGGGCCAGAGGCTGAAGGCCTCCCTGAAAGCACAGGTAGTGTATTACACTAATTTTGCCAACTACTTACATATATTGTTTATTAAAAATTAAAGAACAAAACAGTGTTCTTCTGGCGTAAGAATTTGCATAATTAATTTCAGCACAGGGATGAATAAATAGATGAGATGCTTTGGGTAATTCAGGAAAGAAAGTCATTATTCTAAAATTTATGAACTCTGGAGTCCAGCAGAACACTGTTTAAGTTCAAGTACAAAACCTAGGGAAAGTATAATGTTAAGTAAAATAAATCAGTTACACAAGCTTAAATGCCACATGATTTCTCTTATATGAAAAATCCAAATTATGGATAAAACCAAAGCAAAAGATAAATAATAGGAAATGGAGAAAGAAGTCTTTCTCGAAGGGGAAGGGGATCAAGAGATGGAGGGAGGGGAAGGCAGGAAGGGGAGAGATGTACAAAGGAATTAAGACATGTTAGGTACATATGCTATCTCCATGCAAACAATGTAAACATTATGTACTACAAAATGTACTAAAAAAGACCTGTACTAAAAAAGTTTGTGTAATTCTGAGACTCACTGTCCTTAGCTGTACAACAAGGATGGTACGAATCATAATTCCCGCTGTTGCTGTCGTGTGGCTGAACTGAGGTGATGCTTGTCCAGTGCCACTTCTGCCTGGCATATCAAGTGCCATCTCTAGCCTAATATGTGTTAGCTGTCATTACCATGGTTCTGGAAGAAATTGAATGGAGATAAGATAAGGTGACTGAGGATGTAGTATTTGGGTTTGTGAAGACACAAGAGAGTAACAACCCTAGCAGAGGTCCAAGAACTCAGGTGGGCTTAGAAAATGGCTTCTAGCTGCCTGGAGAGTGACAAGGGTGAGGGGTGGTTTGGGATGGGGAGACTGTGAGAGCCAGGCAGGGAGCAGTGTGCCCATCTACAGAACTGTGGCACTCAGGTTTTTCACCTGGGTGGCCAGAGTATAGACAGACATGGAGAGAAGCGCATGGAGAGGTCTGGGAAAGAGGGACTTGGAGCATGGAGGAGCTGTACGAAACCAAAAGACGAAGGGCTGAAATGTTGTTGCAGCATCACTGTCCTCTTTCCATCCTCTAGGGACTGTTGAAGCAAGGAGTGGAGAGCAGAGAGGCCATGCCCAGGGTCCAGAGGGCCAGGGAGTGGACTGCCAGGGTGGGCTGAGCTTGCTACCACAGACACAGTCCCAACTCTGTATCTCCTTTATATCTCTCCTTTCTCTTGTATCCAGCCATCTTCCTTACTAGCTTTTCTGCAGACTCCCTACATCATGGATACTGTTTACTCATAAAAGAATGAAAAACTGTCATTTTCAATAACATAGATGGAGCTGGAGGACTTTAGATTAAGTTGACCTCAAAGAGGCAGAGACCTCTTTCTAAAGTTATATAGCCTTAGGAACTTTGTTATAGTAATGAAACAAACTAATAGATGAGACATTTTCATCTTTCTGAATGTTTTTCCCTGAAATTCACCCTTACTATTCATGATACATTGAAGAATTTCTGTTCATTTTTCAAATGTTGGCCACAATATATAATTAGACTCACTGAGTTGGCAGAAACAATTTACTTTCCTTTGCAACCAAAAGCTCTATTTGACAAATCATGTTAGCATACCTGCCTGATAGACAGAGTGTGGAAGTGGAGATTATATTCTTCCTGTTCATCGCAAACTACCCTGAGATCTGATCCCATCAGGGGTAGCAAATAGGTTTCAACTCTTGTGTCAACTCTGATCAATTTTTAATGCCTCCCTGGAGTACCACAGGAGGTGAACCTGAAGCTCTGGCCGGACTCAGAGGGAGAGGGTGCCAGGATCAATTAGTGACTCTGCACTTGTTCTAGCATCTACCAAGGGCCTGGCATGGAGCAGGTGTTTGCTAAATATTTGATGAATGAACTGGTGAAATATTTCCTGTCCCTGATCTTCATTGCTAACTAAGTTAACCTGCCTCTATAGCACCTCACCTGTTCCCATCTGAAAGGCAAATTTTAAATTCAATCTTGCCCAGCAGTAATTCCAGGGAGCTGTCTCAATGAAGACAGATACCTCTTTGGGGACCAGGTCTCCTTTTGATGGACACTTTGATCTTTCTTTCTTTCTCCCCTCCCCCTCTTAAACAGGGTCTTACTCTGTAGTCCAGGCTAGACTTGAACTCATTACATAGCCTGGGCTAGCTTCAGATTTGTGCCAATCCTCCTACCTTAACCTCTTCAGTGATGGGATTCCTGGTGTATGCACCACACCTGGCCTTGGTCAGTGTTTTGCGCCACCTGCATGTCCCCCAGCATCTGTGTGATCCCACATTGCTTTCAGTCTCCAAAGCTCTACTCCACCTGGATTGCTGTCTCCAGTGTCCCTACCATGGACCCATTCATGAGCCTGGCACCTGACCCTGCCCTCTGGGCCTGCCCCCTGTCCTTGCTAGAGACTGTGCTCTGCCCCCATCTTCTCTGATGCATCGCCAACAGAGCCCAGAGCACAACACAACAGATATACAGATGGGGACTACACGCACAGCTCAGCTGAAATGTAAGCATGGGCCCTGATTATAGATTTAGTTTCAGAGAGAGAGAGCAAAGTGAGCAAGAATAATGGTGACATGCAGCTTCAAGGCTCAACACACATCTGTTGTGTGGGCAAGGATGTCTGCGGGCCTGGGCACCAGCTGTGCTGTTTTTAAGCAAAAACAACCTGTCTGTTTCTCAGAGACAACAGAGCAATCAGAGAAGAACTTCAAGGCTCTTTGCCAAGGAACCAGAATGGAGTTGAAGCTGCTGGAAAACCACCCCCCCCACCACCACCACTCCTGCCTTATGAGACTGGGCTCTGCTGATCGACTCACTGCCAGATGATTTGGCTTGATTTGCCTCTGAGTCCCAGAGATGGTGCTCAGGGATGCATAGCGAAGGAAGACTCCATCTCGCTGGAGCCTCCTATCTTCCCCTGGTTCTCATGCTGCTCTAGCGGTATAGGATGGTGGGGAGGGGTTGTGAGACAATATCCCAGGCTCTAGAAGGAGAGCTCTCCCACTTGGCCAGGCTGGCACCCTGCATGGCCACTCAGACATGTGAGGCATCTGCCTGGGGCCAACGGGCAGGAATTCATTGCAACTTCCCTGGCTCTATCTTTGGCAGTTGGAGCAATTTCTTGGAGCAAAGGGGGAAGGATATATTTTCCCCAGATACCAAGAAGAGTTATTTTGAGTGTAAGATACACAAAATATGAGACAGATATTCCTCTGGCCAACATGGAAATGCTCCTCTCAGCTCACTGCCCTCAGTTGCTTGAGAAAGGAAAGAATAAAAGAGCATCCATTTTTTCCTCTTGGTTTTTATCTCCCTGCCTAAATAGGATAAACAACCAGTATTGGCTTTCTGTTCCTAAGGGAATCAAATGGGAGCTACCAAGTTACTAGAAACTTCTCTCCTTTGGAGTTTGGTTCTACAGATGGTCCTGGTGGGAGATGCTGGGAACCCTTGCCCAGTCCCAGCTTACAACTTTCAAAACCAAACACAATTCGAGCTACCAGGGGCAAGTCCCACCCTGCCAAGGGTGATGACAGATCTTGTGTTCCCAGGACAGTACTAAGTCCTGGTTTCTGACCATTTCCACCAGACACCATCTTTCCAGTGAATCATCTGGGCCCCTCCAGAGCAGCTATTCGCACACGACAAAAATAGGCCACTATCTTTACTGTATCTCACTGTATTAAAGGAATCACTTTGCCAAAGTGCCATCGTCTCATAAGCCATAGTAAAAGTGGTATAAAAGCATCAACACTTACAATGAAGTCTAAACCCAGCCCCAAAAGAGGAAAGGCTGGATGATATCCCTGACAGTCCACCTGCCACAAGTGTGGATTTGGCTAGAAATACATGACCTTGCAGGTTGTAGGCCTTTCTTACAGCCTGCTGTTCTGTTCCCCAGACACCCAGATGTGTCTAATGTGAAGAAGACAACCTGCATGACTTTGAGGCCAGATGTGGAGACCTGGCCCAGATGGTCTGGGAGATTGGGGATCTGCCTGACAGTTTTCTTGCCTGCCCCCATGCCGTAGACTGAGTCCTAGGCCTGGATCTCCTATAGCCTCCCTTACCTAGAGGTCAGGACCCTCACAACAAAAGGAGACCTGAAGCCCTTACCTACATCACAAGACTGTTCATCCTTAGAAATCGAAAGCTCTCCAGCTGTGTCCTGGACACCCTCACCTTTGTTCCTTTCAAAGCATCTCAGTACTGCAAACGATTTTTCTAGGCCCCTGGTTGGTTCTGGAAGGACAAACTCCTGCCCTGCACAGCCCACCCCAAATCCACCCACCCAGTTCTCAGCCAGCTTCCAGCTGTCTTCCCTCTGGCTAAAATTCTATAAAGCTGCATAGTCCAGAAACAAACCATTCTCCCTGCTTCCCGCCTGCCTCAGTTTCCTAGGGGTACAGAGTCTGAGTGGGATGCTGTGACTTGCCGGCAAAGACCAGCAAAGGCACTAGAAGTGCTCCTGGCCTTACCTCACAGCTGCTGGTACCGAGATTCCTCCGGAGCTCCATGCCTGCCAGCCCAGCCCCTCTTATAGCTCCTCAGCACAACTTGTGCAACTGTGGGGCAGGTCCAGGCGCAGCACCAGAGCTGGACAGGCTGCTGCGGATGAGGGACTCGGTGCCTAGTGCGGCTCCGTGCCAGGAGTCACTCGCGCTCTTGGGTGTGTCCCAAATGTTAGGGGGCAATTGGCAAAAATGAGAAATTTTCGAGGTCCCGCCAGACAATCAGTCTCTGGTGACCGTGTACTTCAGGGCAGAGTGGCAGGGCCAGAGCGGGGTAGCTCTGTGGAATAGTCTGGGGCCCAAGGCAGTGTCCCTGTTGGTCCCTGCAGAGGAGCAGCCGGCGCGGCCGTGAGGCTGGGTGAGCTGGGGCTTCTGGCTGCTGCTCCCCAGCGCTCAGCCCGGATATCCTGCGGCCAGGGACTGCTAGTTAGAGGGAGCTGCCACTATGAGCTCACTGCCTTCACCTAGAATCACCGTAGAGGGGGCTGATCTCACCCCACTCCCACTCAGGAGCACTAGAAACAAGTTCAGGGCTGGAGATCAACTGTTGGCACCCTGTAGGTGTGAGGCGTCTTCCCCTAGGAGCCATGGCCTTTGGTGCCCGGGACATGCTATCTGGCTTCATCCTCAGCCTGGGATTTCCTTTGTACAGAGGAGTGTGTCTGGACATGGTCATGTTTTCTTCACCTTAATCTGTGAATGGAGTGGCTGTCTCCTAGGGTTTCCTTTGGGAGGAGACAGCTGCAGGGAGGTTGAGTGATGTCCCATACAAAGCCCGGCTGGTGGGAGAAGAGATGGGCCAGTGTGGCGGGTACCAACAACTGTATCAGTCCCATTCCAGTGGGTGGCCGAGAGCGGTTCTGCTCACAAGCCAGCGATCATGCTAAGTAGGAGGATGCAGAGAGCAACGAGTCATGAGCTAGAAGTGGGTTTTATACACTTGTAAGATTTGTCAGGAGACAGAGATCAAAGAGAGAATAGCAGTCCTGACGTGTGAAAATTATAGGAAATTTACATTTCAGTGTCTACAATTAAAGCTTTGAATTTTGTCCAAAACCTTGAGAAATGTTTTTTTTTTTGTGTATAATTCTCCACAAAATATCCCTGGTTGTGCCTTTTGGCCTGCAAAGCCTAAAATATTGGTCATCTGGCCCCTTGGAGGTGACGTTTGCCAATGCCTGATGGAGGGCGCACACACCCACCTTACAGAGGCTCCTCCAGCCTTTGGACCTGGCCAGCTTTCAGTGGGGATGCCTATGGCTCCTCCATCCCACCCCTAGGCTGAGCTCTCCATCTCTCCCCATCTCTCTCCATCATCATGGACACCTGTCCTGGTAACCCTTTCTGCCGAGCCCCTGACCTCTGGCTGGGTCAGGGTCTGGTTCCATCTCCTCTCCTGGGCTATCTGTGGAGAACAGGAGTGAGGCCATCACTTTTGATGTCCTCTTACCTTCACTGGGCCAAATCCAGATGTGCCCAGGAACAGTTTGCTGAATGGAATTCCAGGGGTACTGCATGCCACAGAGTTCATTTTTGACACATGTTAGATCACTACATCAGGCTACAGTGATAATAAAGCCATAGGCCTTGGGAACACACATGCGCAGTGATGATGATGTGAAGGGTTGGGGTTGGGAGACAGCTCAGTAGAATAAGTGCTTGCCTGGTAAGCACAGAGTCCTGAGTTCAATCCCCAGTACTGAAAAAAAAAAAAAAAAAAAAACCAAAAAAACCTGGGATGAGGTGAAGAGAACGCAGAAAAGAAAACTCACATGGGCCGGCAGGCGGCTGTCATTGCCACTGAGACTTCCTAATGGAGACCTGCTCCCCAAAGACCCAGAGGGTCTGTTTTATTCATGACAGTAGCTCCCCCCATATCATAGACCTGTTCATTTAAAAAACATTTTAGATGCAAATATCAAACATACAGAAAAGTAAACAATAGAATAATGTATATACCTCTCATTCACACAGAGCAATTCTTTTCTGCGTCTGCTGATTATTTATTTATTTGGCAAAAGCATTTAAAAATAAATTGCAAACATGACTTCCACCTTAAATACCTTAATACTTCCTAAAGAACAATAATTGTTATATAATCACCAGCCCATTATCACACAATAGCAATTTCTTAATGTCACAAAAGAACTAGTCTTATTCGTTTTCCCCAAATGTCTCAGAAATGTCTTACTAGTTGTTCAGTTTGAACCTGGTTGTTTTGCTCTTAATAAATATTTATTCATTTATTTTGTGGTGTTAGAGATCAAAACCAGGGTCTTGCATATGCTACGTGCATGCTTCCACAGAGCTATACTTCTTGCCCTGGGATTATTTTTAAAAGACAAATATTTTACATTTCATGGCAATGGCAGGTTTCTGTTGTTTACTTTTTATCTATGGGCCCTAGCATTTTTACACGACCAAGCTGCTTCTTATCCTCAATATCTTTGTATCTGTGCTCTAAAGAAAGACAGCTTGTTTGTAGGGCTTGGCAGCCCGAGGGCAGTTAGCTGGAGGTTCGTTGAGACCTGCACGCTTCTTGCCTGAACGCAATACTTGAGATCATAATGCGAGGTCATAGGCTCTCTATCTGTCCATCAACTATTTTTTTGCACTTGGTTGATTTTTAAAATACTGTTTTATTTTGAAAATAAGCACTTTTGGGGGATATAGCTCAGCAGCATATGTGCCTGCCTGGCAAGCACAAGGTCTTGAGTTTGATTCCTAGGTTAAAACAACAACAACAACAACAAAACTTAGTTGATAGAGTTAAAAACAAGTTTGAAAGCTATAGAGACACGAAGGCTCCCTTCTCTCCTTGCAAGTGGCTGTTATTCATGGTCTTTGTCATGTCCTTCCAGTGATATTCTTTGTGTTTTTGGAGGTTTCAATTGTACTTTATTGCTTCAATACACCATATTTTAATGGATACACAGCACTTTTACTTGGCATCAATTATGATTTCATTTAGAAATAATTTAGCATATCAGCTTGCATGATTACTGATCTCTCCATTCCTTGGGGGTGACTGCCAACAGCGGAAAGGTTCCACTCTAATCCAATTTGTGTTGCTGTATAGGTCTATGGAGAAATACAGAATGTGGCTCCACCAACTAATATAGAATTATTATATTTGTCATGGAAATCAGGTGTATGCTTCTGGTGGCTCTGCCTTGCTACCCTTTATTGAATGCTTCAAACTGGAAAATGACCTAATGCAGTTTTGGCCAAGGAAACATTGTGGAGCTGAAGTTGAAACTGTAGTTCCTGCAGCTACTGGCTTGGTGCAAATTACTTCCAGATACCCCTGCAAAGAGCTCTGAAAAACAAAATGGGATTTTAAAAAAAGAAATATTGCCATTTTATTTCAAGTAAGTCACCTAAATTGCTGGATAAGCTATTTATTAAGAGTAAAATATTGAAATACATTATTCATTCAACAGTTGGGACCTCTTATTGTGCACAGCAATGGGCCCCACCTCCAATTAACTGTAAATGTAGACAAGTGATATTCATATGTTCAAAAGTTTACCTAATTCTATAATCAACGTAAGTGCATAATTGAGAGAAAGACTTCCTAGAGGAGGTAAGATTTGAACCAGATTTTGACATTACTGGTTATAACCCATTTCCTTCTATTCTTTAAAAAAATTTTTGTTAGCATTGTTTGAAATATGTAGTGAAGGCCAGGCATGGTGGTGCACACCTGCAATCCCAGTGCTGCGAAGGCTGAGACAGGAGGATCACTATGAGTCCCAGCTGCATAGTGAGACCCTGTACCAAATGCATTAAAAAAAAAAAAACAAGAAAGAAATACCTAATGAATGTATTCGCATGGAGTACTGATACATATACATATCATCTTGATATCGTTTTTATTCTCAATGTATGTTTTTTCTTAAAAAAACTACCCATTTACAAATGATGTCATGCTAGACCAGGAATATAGCTCGGCACCGTATATGCCTGCTTGGCAAGCACAAGGTCCTGAGTTCAAGTCCTAGTACAAAAAAATGGTGTCACATTAATCTTGTTACAGTTCATACTCCTCCTCAACTTTTTTCATTTTTGAAAATTTGAAATCTCTACCATACACTTATAAGAAAAAATGGCCTGGCAAATCTCTATGTGACTGTCATTCAACTTTAATCATTATTAATCTATTTCTTTCCCTTAATATATATCTAAGACATAATTTTCTACTATGCATAGATCTGTGCGTGTTCTTTTAAAACAGTGCATAATACATTTTATGAATGTACCATAATTTAACCATATTGTTACATATATAATATTGTAATTAATATATTAACTGTATTTATTTCAGCACTGTGAGAATATATCTGTGGGAGAAATTCTGATAAATAGAATTACTGAGTCAAACGGTATACACATTCAAAATAGAAATATGTTGCCAAGTTCTATTCCTCAGAGGATGCACCAATTTGCATATGAAATTGACTACAAGTAACAGTGGCTTAAGAATTAACAATATTTAGCTATCTCTTCTACCCAGAGCCTGGAGGGAGCCCAATGGCATCTTTTAGAATCCTCTTTAGGATCTGTGTGTCCTTGTGCTTAGTCTTGCAGTTGCAAGAGGAACACTACTCCTTCAAGCATCGCAACCTCACACGGGTAGGAAGGGCAGAGCAGAGGCATCCAGACTGGGACATATGCTGATCCTTGGTAAAGCTCTGGCAAAATAGCATTGCCATGACTGATTTAGATCAATCAGAATTCTTCCCTTGGGGCTGGAGTATATCTAGGCAGATGAAAGGAGCCCTGGCTGATGGGCCCTGATGTGCAGTACGTGCTCCACAGATATGCTCCAAATGCATGGTGCAATTCTGAGCCAGTTTCAGTGGAGAGGGTATCTGTGGGCTTGGAAGGAGAGAAGCTTCTGTAAGGGATAAACCAAATAGAACTCACTGTACCCATCTATGATGTACTGTCACACTTCCGATAGACTTGACTTTATTATTAAATAGTAAGACTTCAAAACTTTTCTTGAGTCCTGATCTTTACAATTTTATAAAAGATCATTCCAGCCATTTGGGCTTGAGTAATGCTTTTGTGTTTTTAAAACTACTTAACACAATTTTGTTTGGTTTTGTCAGTAATCCAGAGAAGAATTAGAGCAGGTCATAGGTGATGCTCTCCAAAGGAGCCTAAGTTACAGACTGGTCAAAGAACTTACTCCATTAGTTCTAGGGATGGCCAGGCCAGAGCTCATGCATTTGGTTACCTGGCTTGTCCTCATCTTTACATAATATCTCCTTCTTCTCATGTATGAAAATATCATCAGATGCCACCATGCTCAGTCAAGGGGTTGCTGTTGCTCTAAAATGATAACCATGGAGAGCTGATGGCATTAACTGTGAGGTGCACCAAGGTCTGAAGGTGGCCTGTGAGATCCCCAGGCTTTGCAGAGTGGCAGGCAGCACCCTGTCAAGAAAGAAGCAAGGCAGAGCTCCAATGTGATTTCAGGTAATCTCAAGCAGGCTTCTCTGTGTAAAAGATGCCTTTCTACTTATATCTGCAGCTGGGACTAACAGCTAGATAATTCAGTCAAATAGTATATCTATACTTTTCAAAATTAAGAGGTGTGTGTGTGTGTGTGTGTGTGTGTGTTTCTTTTTAATATGGATGTGGCTTATTAGAGGACAGCTCTTCAAGGGCAAAAACCATGTCTCCTTTGCCTACCTACTCCCAGCCTGACACAGTGCCTGCTGCAGAGCAGGTACCCCATGAATACCTGTCAGGTTGCATGATACAGGAATGGTATGAATTCTTCTGCTAATGACAGATGTTCTCATCATTATTTTTTCTTTTTCTTTTTGTACCAGGAGTCAAACTCATGACCTTGCACTTACCAGGCAGGTGCTGTGCTGCTGAGCTATAACCCTGGCCCCAAAAACTGTTAAATGAAGCTCTGAGTGAATGTTTGC
>PVKN010002667.1:0-41205 GCA_004027915.1 Capromys pilorides
ACCATTCTTCAGATGATGGGCATTTTGGTTGTTTCCAAGATTTGGCTATCACAAACTGTGCTGCTATGAACATAGGTGCACAGATATCACCATGACATGATGTTTTCAGTTCTTCTGGGAAAATTCTCAGTAGGAGGACAGCTGGATTAAATGGGATTTCCAGGTCTAGTTTTTTAAGGGGTCTCCACACTGCTTTCCATAATGGTTACACCAGTCTGCATTCCCACCAACAGTGGAGAAGGGTTCCTTTCTCCCCACAGCCTCTCCAACATTTGTTGTTGGTTGATTTCTTTATGGTAGCCATTCTTTCTGGGGTGAGATAGTATCCAAGTGTTGTTTTGATTTGCATTTCATGAATGGCTAGAAATGTGGAGCATTTCTTCATATATTTATAGACTTGTTGAATTTCTTTCTCTGAGAAGTGTGTGTTCATCTCAGATGCCCATTTCTGGATTTGGTCTTTGAATTTTGGGACCCTAATAATTTTTAGTTCTTTATAAATTCTAGATAGAAGTTCTTTGCCTGAATACTTATCAGCTAAAATCTTTTCCAAACTTGTGGGTTGTCTTTTCACTCTTTTGAGATGCATAATCTTCTTAGCTGCAGGAGGTCCCAGTTGCTGATTTTTTTTTTTTTTGTGGTACTGGGGATTGAACTCAGGATCCTATACTTGCCAGGCAAGCATTTATTCTACTGAGCTATCTCCCTGACCCATTCACCTTAATTTTGTATCTGTCTCCTTTGCTAGCTACAAAACTTTAGGTCACGTCCACGCTCTGCTCTGCCAGCAGGCGTGTTAATGAGTGTCAGTCTACAAGTTAGTAACACAAGGTTCCTTCACCCCAAGTTTGCCTCACATATCTCATCTCCCTTCAGAAACACGAAGAAGCTATTTTCAAGATTTGCAGGGACAGTCCTCGAACAACTTTTGCAAAGTCCTCTTCCAGATCGTCTGAAACAGGGCCTAGGAGTCTCTAGTTATTGTGTCAAACCTGCTGTCACCTCAGATTCCAGGAAAGCAGAACCTTACAAACAAATCACAAACAAATGAAAACGTCAGGCTCCCCCACCCGAGACAGAAGCAAACATCTCATGGGCACTGCATGGTCCCCTCAAGTCATAGGGCCTTCTCTTGGGTCGTCTTGGAGATAACATTTTTAGAAAACCACCAATCAGCTCGCACTGCCAGCCGTGCACACCCAAACTTTGCCTCATTTCCATTTTCTAGAACATCTTAAAGTTTTCGTCTGCCCTACAAAGGCATGACTTAACTCTTTGTGTCTGTCCTTCCTGGATTGGCCATGCTAATGAAAGCTTCTTTCCTGCCCTTTGCCACTGTGCATCATCTTGATTGACATTTGGGACATACGGCTGAGACTTCCATTGGGATCCTTAGACCCAAGGCATTTGCCCTAAAAGCGTATTAACACTTTTAGTGTTGACTCAGATGGTCTTATGAGTTTGGGCTCACTTTAAATGCTTGCATTTTTCTCCACTGTGTGCACTGACTGGAAGGACAAAAATGCACCAAGAAGCCAGATGGTTTAAACATGCCAGGAGGAAGCCAGGAACAAGTCACATCCGTAAACTCTCTTCTCTGTGAGACACAGAGGGAGAGGACTCATTTCAGTTACCCCCATGCTGCTACTATAGAACTTAGAAAAGGCTGCACTCTCCTGGTCGGTGTAGCCCCAAACACCAACAGCTCTTGAGTGCAGAAGGAACCAAACCTACTGAACCTTGCTCAACAGCTGGACTGGGGACCCTGGGATAGGTCAGAAACATCACCCGGCTACCTGTGCATAGCTGTGGAAAAGGCTGGAAGAGGACTTCATTATTTGTTATCATTATTTAGTGTATGGTCCTCAAATATTTGTTCTTCTGGCTCTTTTTTCTCTTTTGCAAATAATTTCATGGTTGGGAGGAAAATGCCTATTGGCAAAGAAGTTCAGCTCTGTTTCTGGATGCCAAGTTCATCTAGAGGCTGACCACACTTGTCAGGGCCTGGCTGGCTAAAAACCAGGGCAGAAGTAATACATCATTCTTATTGTGACTAAGTAGTCCCAAAGAAAGTTCCAGAGGATGTATCTTAACAGTACTTACTTCTCCCATCTAGTTTGTACCCTGGGTTCTCAGTTGCCTCTGTTTCTTCAACTCCTTCACTCCCTTTGCCTCTCCTAGGTCTTTCCTTCCAGTGCAATTAATTTGTGTTGCTTTAGGCTAGTGATAGTAATATTGCAAAAATGGATATGAAAGAGAAGAGGAAGGAGGAGGTTGAGGAGAAGGAAGAGGAGGAAAAATGGTAATAAAAGAAAAAAAATAAGTATATGGACCAAGAAAATATATTTTTGCTACAAATGGTGGGGTAAGAAAATGTATTTTCACAAATGGAAGAAAGAAATCTTGACCTTGAAGAAAACTCGAGCCATTTGTAGAGTTTACCTTTGGCATACACCATGTTCTTTACTAGCAAGAAGAGTCTCGTCAGGTATGAGCCAGCAGGTGCTCACTGTCCACAAGAACAAGTTGAGGGCGGGGTGGCCAGGGGTTGGTGCCAGGTCATCTGGAAGCTGACTCCACACTCAGGGCTCTGTTCTAAGTGTTGTGCCCAGAGGAATCCAGGAGAAGGTGGAGCTGACGCGGTTCTGCACAGCTGAAGAGGCAGGGACAGGAGTGTGCAGTCAGCTCTCCCAGGAGTCAGGCCTGTGACAGCCCCACCCTACCACTCATAGATTTTTAGCAACTTGGAGACAGGAGCAAGTCCAGACTATGACATTTATTGGGCATTTCATACGTGCCTATTTTAGAAATAAATGAATTATGCTATGCATGAAAAGATGAATCATATTTCAAAATAGTGTGGGGAGCACTCACATTGGCACAAGAAAGGGAAAAAGAGAAGACAGGGGTGTGGAGAACACAGTGGGGAATTCAGCTCCTCTGTCCAGTTGTCTCCTATAAAGAAGAAAAAGAAAATCAGTGGCAGCTTATGCCATCAAATCAGGGCGTGGAGGGAAGCCCATTAAAGCCACTGGGCCAAGTTGAGGTGATAAGGCTGCACAGTTCTGATGAGTGCCATCACATTGCTTGTGCTGGAGGGACGGTGTATCCTATAGGAACATGTTAGTATAAAATGTATATGTGATTATGCAAAGGTCTTATTTAACATGCTTACAGTGGCAGCGTGCAGAATCAGAGGCAGAAGAATGCAAAACGGCTGCCTCTACACTGCAGAGCCGGAGGAGCCAATCAAGAGTCAAAGGCCTGGAGCTCACTGCAGAGTTTGGTACACACGTGTGTCAGAAAGCCAAAGGGTCTGCGTTGGAGGGCTAAAGGAACTGGAGATGAATGAATGCCCAAAGGCAAGAGCAAAGCCAGAGTTCCTCAGAGAAAGACAGAGAGACAGAGAGAGAGACAGAGAGACAGAGAGGCAGAGGCTTTCTCCTTTCCCTTTTTATTCCATCCAGGCAAGAAGCCTATTGGTTGATACCACCTACATCCTGGTAGCAAATGTCTCCTTAGTGTCCAGCCTGCACGCCAATCACCCACAGACACACCCAGAACTTCACTGACCAGCGAGGCAGTTCTTACTGGACTCAAGTCAACAAATCACAACTAATGATCATCACAGATGGATACGATCAGAGCAGATTGTGTACATTGAAACCCAATGCTTTTAAAACTAGACAATAACAATAGCAGGAATTCTTTTTTAAATCCTGAGGAAAAGGGGAATTGGTACATAACTTGTCTTAATTTTTTAAAAAATCTTTTTCCTTCCCCCTCCCCTTCATTTTTCCTCCTCCATCTCTTGGTTTCCTATCTTGCAAAAATTCTGTCTCTCTTTAAATTTTTTTTTTTTTAATTTTGAGACAAGGTGTTGCTAAGTTGCTAACTTACCTGAGCTGAGCTTGAACTTGTGATCTTCCTACCTCAGCCTCCCAGAGTGCTTGGACCATAGGTGTGCTCCCCCATAGCTGGCCAACATGGCAATTAAAATAAGATGCAATAATCCCCGCTTAACCATGTGCTGTGTGTTCCAAGGTCCCTGGTGGATTCTTGGAACTGAAAGTAGTACTGAATCCTGCATATACGATGGTTGTTTTCCTAAACATACATACCTATGAGAAAAATTAATCTGTAAACTATTGGCAACAATGACAATAAAATAGAGGAAGTTTTACATGTCTGTAATTAAAGTACTGTGAATATATGCTCGCTGACCATCTCTATAGGACTGCGGTGCAGGCCACACATAGAGGGGTAGATATGCAGGATGGAGGTATGACCAACCACCTCTCAGTCAGGAGGGGAGCTGACAGAAGGAGAGTTCATCGCAATGCTCAGAATGGCATTCAATTTAAAGCTTATGAATTATTTACTCTTAAATGTACTGTGTAATATTTTCGACCCATAGTGAAGTGCAGGTAACCACAGAGAAGGAGGGACTAAAATCAAGCCCCAGCCCACAGATTGTGGATTCTTGCTGTCTCGGCCTCTTGCTGTCTCTTTCCGCACTTCCTGCCTCTCTTGTTATCCAGACCCTCCCCACCCCTTGCCCTCCTTCTACACCCCCGGGAGTCTTTCAGTGGGAGCTGGAGTCCACCCCATGAAGGCACGCCTCAGGTGCTGCAGGGAGCTCTGAAGTGTAGCTTAATCAGCCTACAGCACCATCTGTCACAAGGGAGGCTTAATTAGAAAATGGGCAGCACAAAAGGGGGCATCACAAGAGAGGCAGGTAGGAGAAGCAGCCAGGAAAACTGCTCCGTGGACAGGCGGGAGCTGGGGCCCTCCCCTCAGGAAGGAAGCCTGCAGGACCCAGGTAAACTGTGCAGGTCCAAAGAGCAAAGCCATTCGCCCTCTAGTTCCCAGGACAGCGCAGTGACTCTGAGGATGCTGATACTGATGACACGGATAAAGGTGATCATTCCAAGGAAAACTGGGAGAAGGACAAATTAAATGGGAATAAACTAAGCATCCATGTGGTAATTTCTGCCAACTTCCAAATAACTCGCCAGTATATGCTTTAAGAAACACGCTCTAGGGAAAAATAAACAGCATTTAGGTCCTTGAGCTCCATCATTGTATCCGTGGCTCGTCCCGTGGACTCCAGAGAAGCAAGTAACGTGGATTGACCACAAGATCAGCACAGCCAGCAACATCTGTGATGTACGTTTCATGCTCCCAAACCTGAAAACAAAATAAAGTTTATTTTGGATTTACAGCCCCTCCAAACCAAGAGGAAATTTGATGCAGTAGCAAGAGCCTGGCTTTCCCATTTCGGTTGGCAGATTTTCTGTTCCTGTGACAACATACCTGAGAGAGTTGATTACAAGGTGGAAAAGCTTCATTCAGCTCATGGTCCCCGGCCGGTGGCTAGCCTGCTCTTGGGCCCATGGCCTGGCAGGAGCGTGGTGCTGCCTCACGTCATTGCACGTGGGAAGCAGAGGGAAAGAGCACGCCAGGGATCCCAGTAGCCCCTCCAAGGGCCACCCCAGGGAGCTGAATTCCTCGTGTGAAGCCCCACCTTCTGGTGATTCCACCTGCTCCCAGCAGGCTGCTGACCAATCCTTCAGCACACAAGCTCTGGGAGGAGCGCCTAAGAGCCAACTCCTCACACCGTTCCTGGAGCAACTCCTACAAACTGGGTGCTCCAGGTGCTCTGGCTCCTCCAAGCCACTGCTGCCTTTTGTTGGAAACCAGAGTGTTACCCCCACACGCAGTGCTTGGGCAGAAGGGTTATTTTGTGCACCTGAGTAGAAGCAAATATAAGAGAAGCTCTCTGTCACACTCCTCCATTTGGCTAAAACCAGGACAAACTTACGAAACCAGTGGTCTCTCTCCTCCTGTCTCTTCCAGGAAAGGTAAACACTGATGAACAACGGCAGCTTCAGACTCTTAGCTGAGAAGCCTCCCTCAGAGCCACCCATATGCCAACGTTTGCTACCTAGCCTCCGACTGCCATGTGTTCACCTCTCCCCAGGTGCTGCCCCTAGAGATCCAAAGCTCTTTTCCTTTGTGTTGTCACTTCTCACAAAATCATTACACCTTTTTGAAGAGGTTGCATAAGCCTGAATTCAAAAGATCCAGGATTATTCCTTTTCCCTGGTGCCTCCCATGGACATAGGAAATGCACACGTTAATAAACTCCTTTGAATTTTTCTCTTTTAATCTTTCATTTGCTATAGGGCTCCAACTGAGCTAAGAACTAAAGGTAGAGAGAAAATTACTTTTTCTCTTCTCTGTATTCAACGGGCTAGCGTAGCTATCTACTAGCCACTCAACTTACTCTCCAAGGAGACTGAAGAGGTAGGAGAATGGGGATTGTGCGTGTCACGCATGTACACAATAACTATGTGTGACAGAGGCACGGTGGCTTCCTCTGCACATTCAGGACGAGGCTGTGTTCATATTTATGTGGACCAGGTCACATGTTAGGCCTTCAGTGATCAGTAAGACAAAAACTAAGCACCCAAGTAATTAGTAGTTTCTCACACAATACAATATGCCTACAAAATCTCTCTCGCTACTTTGAAAGCCTTTGAGATTATTTTGGTAACACTATTCTGGAAGTTCTTTCTTCATATAAGTGTAGTATTACAACACACCTCGTTCTTTGATTAACGGTCCTAGTCTTTTAGAATTTATATCAAATTCCATGCAGTGATTACCAGGTAAGAAATTTGAATGAAGATTTGTGGCTTAAGAATTTGTACTTTTATGAGCATGACACATACAACAGTGTACAAATTATAATCTCAGATTCATGTGGCCAATTTTCCCTAGTAGGACTTGATTCACATTTGAGTTTGTAATATCTGTAGCATGTAACATAATTATCAGGACTTCTTTGTAACAAATCCAAGAGCGTATTGTAATAATTAATTCACGGACTGGGGTGTAGCTTGCAGGTAGTACGCCTGCTTAGCATATGCAAAGAGCTGGTCAGATCTCTGGCATACGAAGAAATAGTAACGATAATTTGAACGAGACACACGGTCCTCCGGATCCCACAACAGTCAAATTTTATTGTATCTATTTTGGATCCAGCTCCTCAGCAGCTGTCTTTAGCCATGTGACAATCCAGTGGGCAAGAGCCATCCTGGGGAGGAGCTGTGATGGTTCCCAGTGACAGAGTTGAAGTTCTATGGCTGTAGGTGTCACAGACACACAAGTCAGCTGAGCCTGGGTGACCAAGGGACCTGCACTTTCCTCATCTGCTAAAGCTGCCTCAGGGGTCAGCACTGGTGTCTTGCTAACTCTTCATTGTCTCTGCTCCTTCCCTGGCTTGGTTATCACTTTCCTCCACCACCATCAAAGAAAGAAGTCACACCTCCTTTTCCCTGCACCTCTGCAGTGGGGTAGCTTTTATGAGGCTCTGAGGAGGCTGACTGAAGGTGAGCTTGTCCTGCTCCCCTGCGTGCCCCTCCTCCCATCCACCTCCTTTTCTAGGGCAGAAGAGCCAGTCTGGGAATGGGTGAGCTGCCCTGCCCCTGTCAGTGAACTTGGGAGTGGCAGGCGGAGAGCGATTTAGAGCCCACAGTGCTCAAGTGTGGGGCCTGGTCCCAATATTTAGGGTAGCGTAGTCTTAATATGATTCTGAATGCCTCTCAGTTTATTTCCTAAGAAAATCAGACAGCAAAACTTACCGTAGAATCCTGGGGGCACTAGCGCTAACATGGGTGACCACACGCAGTACCCAAGAAGCAAGGGCTTAAGAAGGCTCACCGTTTTACCAAGCACTTGCCGTGGACTACACAGGGACAGTGCCTACGTGTCTGCCTTTCCAGAAGACCATGGGCTCTTCTAGAGAACATTTTCTGTCCGTGGACCTCAGAACAAAATCTGGCACAGAGCAGACATTACATAAGTGTCTTTTGAATGAATGGATTGATGAATCAATGGACTTTATTGGGTCCATCTTTAAATAGCCTGGTTGGTTGGCATATATACAGCAGGCCTATTTCTTCATGCCTATTTGAAATTACAGGCTGTTCTAAACAGTGAAGAAATGAGAAAAAGAAAAACAAGACACAAACACGTCAAAAAAAAAAAAGATTCCCTACTTCAGCCCTTTAAATGTAGCCTGCCTAGAGATAATAATAAAATTTCCCCAGATAGAAGAGTAGAGGTGATTGGCTATAGTGTGACTTGGAATGTCATATTCTGAGAACTAGCATGATGGATCATAGCTTTTCTCTCCCATGACCCCTGGGCCTTCTTCATTTATTTGGAGAACAATTACCATTTTCCTTCCAGGTCGTGTTCCTGGGAAGCATTCAGACCTTACAGAAATTTTTATAATAAATAATTGTTGGCATCTCCTTGGACAGCAGAGAAAAATCCAAGGCTTTGAAAGATGTTGAACTACATTCCTCATGGGACACTCTAAATGGCTCATAAATACAGCTGGTGGGATATTGGCTACGTGTATACTCCACTTCCATTCACCTTTAAGGTTCCATGCTGGCCCCTTGAGAATCAATACACACGCTGGTGGAATTGCTGATGTATTAACCTTTTTGCTGATCTAAGCAATCTTTACTACCAAAATGGGAATAGGGCTGGGAAAGAAAGTGAGATCACTATGAGAGTAACTAGGGAAAATTTCCATTTTTGGACTTTAGGAAATATATGAAGTATTCGCTTTTTCTAATCTCACTAAGGCTCTTCTGAAGGAGCAACCTGGGTGGCCCGGAGCCATGGGCTTGAGTTTATTATGGGCCTCCTCCTCCTCCTCCACCACCATGGTTTTACAAGTTTCTTAAGACAAAGCCAACTCTCCAGGTGAAGTCTGTACTCGAATTTTCTTTAGAGAATGATCCATCTCTCCAGAGTCATCACTCCTGCTCCAAGGTCCCTGTTACCACATCTTATGAACATCTTAGTTCAGAAGGAAAAAATTTTCTCACTCCTTCCTTCTCCCTATCTTCCTCTCTCCCTCTCTGTCCTTCTTTTTTCTCTCTCTCTCACCATTCCCCCCCCCCACAAGGGGCTACTGAGCTACATCTTCAGCCAGTTGTATTTTCCATTTCCCGGAAAGATTTTGCCAAGTTACCCAGACAACCTAGAACTTGTGGTCCTTCTGCCTCAGCCTCTCAAGTAGCTGGGATTACAGGTGTGGTGGGCCTTCTCTTTCCATGTTTTTGGTTGAGACAAACCCTTATAACAAAGATAGATTAAAAGAGAAAAATAAACAGAATACATTTATTCAATGTATACTTCATGCATATGTGGGAGATACCTTGGACAAATGGATGGATCTCAAGAGTTGATCTCAAAGAAGCAGCTTTGGCTTCCAGTATGAATATCATCCTTTACAGAAAAAAAGAAAGATGAGTATGAGGAAAGGCTGATTATAGGAAAGTGATCATGTAAAATACCATCAATGAAGAGCAAAGTTTTGTATCTTTTGGGTCAGTTCTGCAATTTTAAAATGCTTTTACAAAGCATTTTACATTCCTTTTTTGCTCAAAGTTGAGAAGTAGATGGCTTTTGCTTAAATCTGGGAATGTGACTGTTGCAGCGGGCATGGGACAGGTATATCTTTACTCACCCCAAGATTCATGGTTGAGATGCCTATCATAACAGACGGGCTAGCAAAGAAAAGCACACAGCTTATTTGCTGTAAGTTTTTCATAACAAAGGAGACTTTGGGAGAAAAACTAAAGAAACAAAAAAATCTACGTGTTTTTATGCTTAGTTTTGAATATAGAATGAATAAGTTGAATAAAGAGTCATGTGGAGACCTGGTGGGGGGCAAAATAATATGAATGAGTGGCAATAAGTAGGGTAGGGGCACAGAAAGACCTGTTTGTTCAAGTTCTCTGTGCCCTGCTGTCTTCAGAGACAAGACTGCTCCTTTCCTTGGGTTCAAGGAGGGTACATCGCATGTGAGGGTCACATGACCTGCTTCCAAGGAACGTCAGGAAAAGGTTTATTGCCTGCTTCGAGAGAGAAGGGCAGGAGTGTGTCATCTTCCTGCTTCTGCTTCCTGCCTTTTGAATGCCAGGCTACCACACTTCAGGGCAATGAATCCTGGACCCCATCAATCCTATGGCATGAAGTATACAATAGAGCAGGAGCACCCCATAGAATTCTCATTATAAGCACGCTGCACGTGGTGACAGTTGTTAACCTCAGCTTACTGGAGTTCCGCAATCTCTGTGACTGGCTTTGACATATCAGAACAGTCACAGTAGCCTCGGTCAGCATCCCAGTATTTCACCACACAAATGTTCACCATGTGATAAATGTCAGTAAGGTTTTGCTAAAATGAAAATCAAATTACTTTATTAAACTATTTATTTGTGCTTTTTTTAAAAAAAAGTACTCTTTAAGGTCCTGGGGATTAAAACCAGGGTCTCACTCATGCTAGGTAATAATTCTATCTTTGAATATTTTAAGCTTCATTTTGGGCTGGTGTGGTGACATATACCTATCATCCCTGGAGTACAGAGGCTGAGACAGGAGAATCTCAAACTATAAACCAGCCTGGACTATGTAGTGAGAGCCTGTCTCAAAACAAGACAAAAAAGGTCTTGACTTTGAATTCTCTGCTCTCAGCTTCCCAAGTAGCTAGGATACATACAAGCACCACCACACATTTTATAGGACAAATATATTATCTGTAATCCATACAAATAGTAAATCCATTTCTATTATAAAAAGAAACCTGGTTTGGTTTTCATCACGTGTTCTAAGACATAATAAAGCTCTGCTGATTCACTGGTCAGTATTCTACCACATTCAAGGATACTACCCCACAAATGCTTGGGACTTCATTCAAGCTGATCATCTCTAAAGATCCTTCAATGGTTAGAGAAAGAAATTTTAAGGAAATGAAGTTGAATATTCTGGATTATGACCCAAATTATAATCTCCATTCCACAAAATGTGATCATACACAACTATTTGGTTCGTTCAATACTTGAGCCCAACATGATGGCTCAGACCTATATAGAATCCCAGGACTCTCAGAAGCCCAGGCAGGAGGATTGTGAGTTTGAGCCCAGCTTGAGAAACAGGGATTCAGCAAGGCCCTGTCTCAAAAGAGCTGGGAATGTAACTCAAGACAAAGAATCTGGGTTCTATTCCCACTGCAAAACCAAACAAACAAAGCTTCTGTGTGCAGACCAGCTTGCGTGTCTCCTCAGTCAGCCATGTCTTGCCACTCAAGGCTGGTTCCTGGAGGTGCAATAGCAACACCACCAGAGAGCTGGCTACACCTCAGGGCCCACCCTGGGCTAATTAATGAGAATGTGCATTTTCTGCACCTGAGGAGATTTCTAAATAAATCAACAGCTGAGAAGCACAGTCAAGATGCAGTCTTTGGTAGTAGGAAGCAGTGGCCAGGCCAGTTTTCTTAGGTCTGATTGGGACAACAATGCATGAACCCAAGTTAAAATATCACTGGCTGGGTTGCTGAGTAAGTGCCATGTTCTTTGAGAGAGCACCTTCAGGGCATCCTTGTCATAGGCCTAGTGGAATTATCAGGTTTTGGGGGTTATTTGGATATCTGACTGAAGGGCTGAGGAAAGCAGAAAACTGCTTCTGCTTTTTTTGCCTGTGGCTCCACAGAAGAATTTAAAGGTCAACAAGGAAAGCAATCCCAAATTGCTCATATCATTATAAGTTTGTGGTTTCATGTTTTGGTGTGACATTGGGTCATCTCCATTTGCTTGAGCCATTTGTTCAGGATGAGAAGTTCTTGCCCCAGAAATAGATAAGGATAATCAGCAGAATGGATTAGATCCTGAGGAAGCCATTATCATGGAGTGCCAGCAAGTAAAATTAACATGCATTTTTAATAAGTCTGTAATTACTTATTCTACAGTAGACCATATGGCCTATTCACTTTTTGTGGACTCAAACACTTAGCCCTCAAATGCCAGTTAGTTTTGAATGCACACATGCACACACCCCTTACCCTCAAAGATAACAAAGGAATTTTGCATTCTGAGCTCCAAAACATTTCCTTAAGGAGTAGAAATTCAAATGACTATCAAAGCCAGGAATGCTACGCTCGTGTCTGGAAAGCCACAGTGACACACTGTCTTCCTTACCCAGGTCTTCTTTCCTTGTAACTTGTTGGCTTAATGCTGTGAGCCGAGGCAGTGCATCTGGGCTGAATTTGCAGCTGTAAAGTTCGATTTCCTTCATTTTATGAATTTCTACAACAGACCTGACATTGTTATTTAAATGAAATCATTGGGTGGGGTTTTTTGGGGCTGTTTTTGGTTTTGTTTTGTATTAGAATTGAATGCAACTGGGAAACAAAAGAATTATGCTGCTTTCAAGGAGAAAATGCTTCTCTTTTTCCAGTTCTAGACTACAAGTCTAGAGGCCTTTGGTAATCTCATCAATGTGCTTTCAGAAACATGCTTGCATTTTATGACTTCCTTTGGGTCTCTTAAAATTAGGGTCAATAAAGCAATGTCCCTAAGAATATTTTTTCTACTCTAAAGGGCTGCAGGACGTGTCATTCTATTATCATTGCCTTAGAAGGATGCCATGTAAAATTGCTTTCTTTCAACACATCCCAAAGAGTGAAATAATAAATGCCAAACGGTAGGGGGACAAGGCAGTCAATTTAAGATGACCATGTATTTTTAAAATTTATTAATTGAATTTTTTAAAGTCAGTCTGATCACTATGAAAGACTTCACCCTTTGAATAAGCAAGAGCTGCAGCCTGGATAACCAGGCTGCGCATCGCGCAGGCTGGCAGCTCTCTCTCTTAGCCTTCCACTTGGAATAGAGAGAAATGAGCTGTGACTTGGAGAAGAGCGGGTGGCAAGGCCTCCAATTCACCTTTCTTAGCTTCTTAATCCCTTATTTTCAGTGGTCAGTAAAAGGAATCCAGACTCAGGACATAGGCTTTCTTGTTATCTGCTCCTTCTCACAGAATGGCACAAGGATAGGGTAGAAGCCACGCTAGAGATCCTCACACTGAGCCCGGACTCCTGCTCTCCTTTGTGTCCCTGGGCTCAGTATGGTGTGGAGAGTAGAAGAAAAGCTTCTACCTGCTGCCCCCTTGGTGGTTTTGCTGAGATTGAGGCAAGAGAGAGGACATAAAACAAGGCAGAAGGAGTTGAACCTGGAGATCTGAGGCATGATCAAGTTGCCCAGATTACCCATATCTGCACCCACCCCCTCCTTCTCTAGGTTTGTTTGGCTTTTCTCTTCCAAGCCTGTCACACCCAAATTCCTTGGTGACATCAAACATCCATAAACTAACCTAGTTCAGGAGTGCAGGACAGCAACCAATCTTAACAGATTTAAGTGATTTAAAGAATGTTTTTAGGGAAAACACCTTAGATGGCCCATTGTGAGGGACATTGCTAAGACCACATATATGCCCCAGCCCCCAACCACTGTGTGCCTCGAGCTCATGCACCCCAGCCTCATTTTCTCTCAGAAGGTGCACTTCGTTCATTCTGTGTCCTAAATGTGCCTGGGCCTCTTGCTGATGAGTCCTGAGGTGCTTTTCTGTCATGGCAGCTGTGGGTGAATGTACTCCAAAGAAATGGGATGATGAGGTTTCCCAGCACACATTGGAACCCATCCCTGTGATAGGATGAGCTGAAGAAGACAGATTCACAGAAGAAAGGACATAAATCTTCAGGGACTTTTGTTTTTCTATTTGTAGGTCTTTCTTTGAACAGATATGGGATATCAGTACAGTGCCTTCCAGCATCTGCTGCTCTCCAAGGCTTACAATAACTAGTACACTGAACGGTATATTTTGGGGTGACCTTTCCTAGGCTCTGCCAATGTCTGTTTTCCGTGGAGTAGCTAGAAAGCCAAAACTGTGACCTTCCTCTCAAGACCATCCCTGGGAACAATCTCTGTCTCACTGAACCTTGGAGTAGAAGCTGGAACCCTCCTTCACAGCCAGGAAGGGAACCCCCAATATCCCACTGAAAAAGCTAGGCCATTCCTTCTGGAATTGAGGGCTCATAGGGCATCTGTTCCAGATTCACTCTGGAAAGCTCCAGAGTGATCTGCAGGCACCAGAGAGAGGATCAAGCTATTGTTTGGACTCTAGGTAGAAGCTGTCTGAATCCCAGGGAGGCAGGACATTAGGGCATAGCAAAGTGGCTTGCCAAGTGGGCAGGATCTGTCAATCACAGAGACCCAGGACATGCATGCAGAACAGCTTCCAAGCCCTGCGCCTGGTACCAATCAGAGAACACTGTCTTCAGTTCTTCTGGCATAAGATCAAGCAGGGTTTTCACATTAGAATGGGTTCGGGGGTGGGGTTGGGGAGTATGAAAGACAGTGACCCTCAGCTTAATGGCTACTGTGAACTTTTAGACCAACTGACTCTGCGGAACATATTTATTTCCTACCTTCAATATCTTTCATAAATGTGAAACTTCACCACCTCATTTCCTGTCCAAGAGGCTGGCAAAGATCCCCAGGAAGAGCTTGGCATGCAGAACCCTGGAAATCCAGGACCTTAGTACAGTCACTGTGGAAATTCAGGCCTCAGGCTGTTTGTGAAGGCCTGCTGCGAGCATTTCAGATGTGAAAAAGCAGAGGCCAACTGGACACGTGCGTAAGGTCCAGAGGTCATGGAGCCATCCTGTGGAGATGCCAGCCGACTAGAACCTTCATTGGGAAGAACTTATAGTGTTGAAGGCTACAGGAAAGCTGATTATAGCAGTCCCTCATTCTTTTGCAGTTTGATTTTCACAGACTCACGGCTTCGCAGGTTTTCAAAAAATATTAATCTAATTATGTATCAAGATATTTTTTGCTATATTGCAAGATTTTGCAATACTCTGCAGTATACATATGTTGTTAAGATTACATAGCTTTACAAGTTTAGAAAATGGTTAAGAACCTTAGAAGTGTTTTTAAAAGTGTGGGAAAGGTTTATAAGAGTGTGGAAAGGGTTTATAAAGTCTCTCTCTATATATATTAGTGACTATATATATATATGTGTATATATATATACACATATATATATATATATATATATATAATAAAATAAACATAACGTCACTACTTCGCTGATTTTCACTTATTCACGGCATGCCTGGAGTGTGACCCCTGTACCCCAACTTGATCTTTATATATTGCATCAATGTATCCAATTATCACACTCTGCTCTATAAACACATTCAATTACATATTAAAACATTTTTTTAAAATTAGCATTCTTTGTAGAGAAGGAAAATTATTTTCTCTCTACCTCCATCACTCTAGGCTATGAGTCCCTGTAGCAAAAGACAGATTAACAAGAGATGAACAAATAAGACAGTGGTGACGTTTATGTCTACTGTATGTGTGCAAGAAACCCAGAAAACTGAGTAAATCTCTTGAGAACACCTAAAAGAACCATCTCAGGGTTGAGGGTCAGGGCCATGTCTAAAACAGAGAAAGAATGGTGTGGGGAAGGGTCTGCTTGAGAGGTGGCCAGGGCCGGTCCTCCAGTTGCTTTGCAGATTTCAATGGATGCTTTCTCTACAGAGAAGCAGCCCTCATGATTTAGTTCTCATTCTTCTGGTGCAGAGGAAGATACTGATGCAGGTAGCAATTTCCTTTATAGTGGCATGTTTTTCTCACAACAAAAAGATCAACTTCTCAGCACTCTGTGTTTGTCTGCAGTTTCTCAAAGATGAGTTCAAGGAAAATCCTTGCATCAAGGTGGTATAACTTGGTGCGGCATGTTCTAGTCACTCACAGCTGCATTTCAGGATGGTTCATCCTGAAATGACTTCATCACTTCCATTCCATTCCTGTCTATTCAACCATTTTACCCCCATGGTAAAATTTTGGTAAATTTTTAGAAAACTTTAACCATGAGTAGAGTATAAGATTAGCCAGGAAAGGGAAAAGGGTAACCATTTCAATCCCCACCCCAAAGGCAGCAGGGTTGTTGGAAATGGAAATGTTGTATTTCCTTCTGAATATTGACATTGTGCTTGGGTTCAACATCATTAATTACAAAATTAATTGAGGCATGACTGAGACTTGAAAGGAATGCATGACTACTATTGCCTAAGGAGGAGAAATGTTGTGGGAAGCATCCAAGTTTTTATTCCCAGGCAAGAAAAGATCCCGTACTGGGATATTTTTAAAAAAAGAAAGTGGGCGTCAAAAATATTACATTCTACGAGAGCCATGTGGCCAATGCGCTAGCTCCATTCTCTCTCCCATTCCACAGAAGCCCTCGGTATGAGAGCAGCACCTGCCTGTTTAACAGCTGGTCACTGCTGCCCGTGGCCCCTTGGTCCACCCTGGAGAGTAATCGCCCAGCAGACCCTGTGCTTTGTGTGGGAGACTCTGTGCTTTGCCCTCAGGAGACCCTGTGTTTTGCTCCCTGGGAGCTGATGCTGTACTGGGAAAGGAAGGTGAGTAAGTAGAAAGGGAAGTGACTTGGTGATGGAAGGGTAGCTAAAGGGTGCCCAGACATCCCTGCCCTGGTCTCAGAGGGTCAGGACAGCCTCTGCCAGGGAGGCCACCTTAACTGGAGGCTTGTGGGCCAGGAGGTATTCACTGGACAAAAAGAGAAAGGAGGGAGGGGGAGGGGAAATTGTTTCCAGGTGAGGATGACAGAGATGACAGCAGAGGGCAAAACCTATGGAACAAGGAGCAGAGGCAGGGAAATTAGTGTGGAATTGAGGAGAAAAATGGCAAGATGTTAGTACTGACACCGAGGGAGGGCCACCTCCTGAAGGGCTCTACGAGTCCCATTTACTTGGGAGTTTAATCTTAGGACACTTTTAATTTTTAGCAAAGGAAGAATCCATTTGCACTTCTGAGTAATTTTCTCTGAGGCAGGGTAATAAGAAGAAAATATTGCAACCTTTAATCACATTATTTAAAACACAGCCCTTAAAATTTTCTAATAGACATTTCACACGTACATGTACTATGATAGCAGGTGTTCGTGCATATAATTCGTAACTATGTTTAGGAGTGCAGGACCAGTTGCTGCAGCAGGGCCTCACTAGCTGCTCCATCCAGCTGCACAGAGCTTGGGTTGGAGGACAGTAAGGCGGAGCAAGGAAGCTTGATCGGAGGCTGTGGCCCACACTGAAGTAGAAATGATAGGACACTAACCAGGCAGCACACTGGCAGTGGGGGGAAGCAGGCGTTGACGTTCCCCCAGGTTCACATGTGAGACTGCCCAGTCTGAGACCTGCAGCACTCACACGCCACTGCTGGAGCAGGAGCATAAAGAGCCCTGGATGGAGAGATCCAAAGTACAGCTTCCTAAATTAATACATGCCTTGGGCAGGTCATTTCCAGGTTAAAAACAGGGCTATGGCGCCATGTGCTACCTGTCTGCTGGACCACTGTAGTGAGGAACAAATGGCCTGGGAGAAGGCCAAGTGCCACCCAGGTGATAGCGAGGCATCTTTATTTCACAATAGCTTCCAGCGCTCTACTTCACTGTGGAAGTTGTCACAAAAAACACGGTAAGCTTCCACGTGTATTTCACACAAACACGCTAATTCCTGGTATGCTTAGCCAAAGAAGGCACGGGTGTGGCAGAAACAGTAACAAGTGGGACCGGAGGCCTGGTCACGCTCTGCTCCCTGGGAAGCTCAGAGATTATCTCCTTATCTGTCCTTGGGAAAGTGGGGCACCTATCGCACCTCCTTCTTTGCTGAACCCCTCAGAAGAGAGATGTTGATACCCACCTGACTGGCAGTGAGAAGCTTTCCTTTCCCTCGGGTCTGCTTTGGCACTGCCGCCATAAGAGCTTGGATGAGTCATGTGACCACTTCTGCCCCACTTTCTTTATCTGTGAAGAGCGAATGTGGTTGGGATCTATGGTTTCCAAGCACCCAGCTATAAAGCCTCGTTCTGTACAGAAGGTGAGTGATGAGACGAAACGTGAAACTTCCTTTCTCACAGTTGGTGTTTTATTTGCCTGGTTGGGAGAGAAAGGAGGGGAAGAATGGTTTGGGGAGGGGATAAAAGTTTACCACTACAATTATCTGCACATTAACCAAGCCATGGAAAATGGAAGAAGCTGTGAAGATTTTCTCAATATGCAAAGCCACCAGGCAATCACTGACAATAAAATTGTGCATTCAGCAATCCATGCTGTGTTTTAATTTTCTGGCTCTGGCATGCCCATTATTTAAGCATGCATTTGGCATGGCTCCAACATGCCCCTCATCATCATGGCTAGGAGAGGGGCAAAGAGGCCTCCTCCAGCTCACACCAGCCTGTGGATCTGGGCTGCCATGCACCCTGCTACTCTATCTTCAAAGGTCAGCAAAAGGAGGTGGGACAGCTGACTTTGTAAAGGATAAAGGAAAGCCACAAGGGAATTGGGGGAAGAGAGAAGAGATAAGAGCTAGAGAAAAGTTGGGATTGAATCAAGGAGGAGGGGAGGCCACGACTGTCCATGTTTTGTTGTCAACATGAAAGGCAGAAGCTAGGGGCCAGAGCAAGGTGTGAGAAGAGGAAAGGAGGAAGTAGAACACAATGACTCTAAGTCCCTGGTCTCTTTCCATTCTCTGGTCAGGGTACTGGTGGTGGCCAGCATCCAGGTTGGCACCTTCAGCATGGGCTACATCTGTAACACCTGAGCTGAGGGCAGGCTCTTCCTGGACACCTACAACCATGGCTCAGCATGGTGGGGGCCTGGGGCCTGAGCATCCTAGGCCCAGTGTGAGACTCTGCTCCACAGTCTTCTGTTGGGTCGGCTGAGTCTTCCTCAGAGCTCCCTCTGGGCACAGATTCTTCCCATCCTATTTTCCTTCATTTCCCCTTGCAATTAGTTTTGTGTGTCAGCTTGGTCAGAAAACGTACCCAGCTTCATAATCAAACACTAATCCAAGTGCAGCTAGGAAAGTACTTTGTAGATATGGTTAACAGGTGCAATCATATGACTTCGAGTAAAGGAGGTGAGTGTGCTAATATGCACCCCTTACCCCAATGAGTCTTTCACACTTCTAATGCCAGCTTTTTCTCACCTCTTAAAACAGTGGTCTTATTTACTTTTCTAGTTGCTGAGACAAAATGCTCAGCATCCAAACTAAAAAAGGAAAAGTTTACTGCAGCTCACATTTTGTAGAGGTTTCAGTGTGTAGTTGGCTGGCTCCAAGCAGGGTGGTATGGAGAAGGGCATCACAGAGGAGAAACGGTTCATGGTGGGCGGAAGACAGCAATGCAGTGAAACAGTGAAGCAGCAGCAGCAGCAGTAACAAAACAGCAACAGCAGGCAGCAGCAGCGGAATATTTCTCTCTCCTTGTGTCCTGTCGAGGCCCTAAGCCTGTTGGCTAGTGCTAGGCAGAGTGGGGCACCCTTAACCTCAGCATCACACACTTAATCCTAGCATCACACCTCCAAATAAAAGCCAATCTGTGAATGCTCGGGGCTTTGTGGTAGACACCCAGACACAAGCCATAACCGGAGCCAACCACAGAGTTCTCTGGTTTCATTCACACTTTCAGACTATAGCTTCATTTTTCTTTTTGAAAATCTAAGCATGGCAGATAACAGCCTGCGGATCCTACACCACTTGAGCTTGAGGTGGAGAACTGACTGGGTGCAGAAAAAGAACTGAAAAGAAGAGAAATACAAGGCCACAACTATGAGAAGCAGGAAGGCTGCCACCTCTCCATCATTGTGTAGCAATGGCGGAGTTGCATGTTTGCCTGAACAGATCACCTACCAAGGGCTTTCTGCATGTAATGACCAGAGAGGACTCCAGGCAGGAAAGTAGGCAGCAGATCGATGCACACTGGTGCTTGTCTCATGTTCATTTTTGCTTTTTAGAGAATCCATTAAAAATGTCTATTTTCCCTCACCCACTGCCATCTCTTAAATTACTTTCCTTTGTAAGACCCACCAAACAACATTCCTTGCAAGGGCTCCAATTTTCCTCTCAAATTTTTTATATCCCTCTGCCTGGATCTTTATAAAATGAAACTATAATGCATAAATGCTTGCTATTTCACGGTGGTGTCTGCCTCAGTGGCTTTATGTGTGGTTTCCATAGGGAGATGAGGACCAGCCGCAGTGACGGGTGATGCAGGGACCACGTGAGAACAGCCTCATCTGCGTGGCCAATGCATGCGGTGGGAGCACCGCCTGGGAGCTAATGCAAGGGGCCCCACTGTGTCCTTTCCTGACTTAACCTGGCAGTGGGTGAGGTTGGATAGTCACTTCTGAGCCTGAACTGACTGCCCTCCTGGGGAGGAGCTCCTGTTCATTCTTCCATGGATTTATTTGCCGGCAGGTTACTCAGGGCCTGACAGGTGACAGAAGCTGGAGAAGTCATGGAAGGTCCCAAGATGCCATCCATCCACACACAGAGCTTCAGGTCCTGCTCTGGGAAGGGCTTCCTGGGCTGCTTTTGTACCACATGGTCTTAATCTTTAATGAAGGTGCAGCTTGAAAGTTAAGGAAGAGAGAAAGACAAAGGGCAACTTCGCGCACCTTGCACAGCCCATCTCTGCACAGATGCTGGAAGGGTCGAATGGTGAAAACTTCTTCCCTCGGTGTCTCAGCTGTAGCCTCAGGGATGAGCAGAGTGGCTTGGACTCCCCTCTTCTCTGGTTCTCCAGATCTGCTGGGAGTCATATTCTTTCTGCCTATCTTCTGAGGTAGAGGGAGCTCCATTTGACCTCTCTGCCTCTCTGAGACTCTGCAACAAAGGGGTGTAGTCAGGTTACCAGGAGAAAAATCATTCTAGTTAGTAGGTGCACACACATGGTAATTGGGCAAAGGTTAATCACAGAGAAGACCGAGGCTTGCAGCTCATCCTGAGGTACGGAAAGAAATGGGGGTGGGGCTTAAGGGTGTGGGGGGACAGGGTGGAGTATGCACATTATGAGAGAGTGAGGAGGAGAATATGCATCCTAACTGGGTGCGCTCTTAGCTGGGCAGGTAATGCATGCGCACAGTTGTAGCATGCTGGAGGGCTGAGGCAGGAGGATCACAGATTTGAGCTTAGTCTGGGCATCTTAGCAAGATAGTCTAAAAAGAAAAATTAAGCAAGATATGGAGCTCAGTGTGAGGATCCTAGGTTCAGTACTCAGTGCCAGGAGCAAAGGAAATCTGGCTATGAAGGTAGAGCCTCTCTGGTAGAAGTCCACAGAAGAATCAGGGGTGAAGTGCTGATCCTCAGTGTCTTCTGAACCTGACTGGATCACCCCTGGGCAATGAGAGATCTGGGGAGGGATCCTTGCCCTGAGTTCTGCTGGAGGACCTGGGTTTTAGGTTGACAAAGGCCTTAATTTCCTCAAAGTACCAGAACACATACCTTCGACCTGATTTCTCAGTGTCAATGCTAGCTTGAAAACCTTCTGTGTCCACACAGAGTGGCTGTGTAGAAGCCACCAGGAAAGCACATCAAGGCTGTCTGCTGCTCCCCAAGCCAGGGAGGAAGGGGGAGCTATGCTGCTCATCATCACCCCTGTGGCAACTCAGTCACCAGTGCGCTGTCCCTAGGGTATCACAATTTTTTATGCAAATGACTTTGCTCTAACTTGGCACATTGATCACGTTTCTCAGAAATACACCAGAAAGGGGTGTGTGTGCCTGTTGTGTGTGTGTGTGTGTGTGTGTGTGTGTATGTGTGTGTGTGTGTTAAGGACCTGGTTAGTGTAACTGTGGCACTCGCAAGTTTGCAATTTGTAGGAGAGACTGGAAAATCCAGCAAGAACTAATGCTCTAGGCTTGAGCAGTTTAGAAGCCAGTTCCTTTTTCTCTGTGGGATCCCCACCTTTTCTCTCCATGCCTTCAACTGATTACAGGAGGCCCTCTCTTGCTGAGATGAAGGGTGCCAGGCAAGACAGCCCAAAACATGCCTTGCCTGCCTATGGGCCCAGTGAAAGGCTGTTGAGAATCAGCACACAAGAGAAGCTCTGAAGAACAGGGCACATGGGTTCCTTCTAGCAGATGTGGCCCCTCTCCCATGTCAGCAAGAAGATCCTTAACTCTGGATCAGTGGAGAAGATGTAAACTTAAGTCTGCATAATGAGTATTATGATACATACTTTCCACAGCCTTAATCCTCAAGCCCCCAACCCCATTTCCTCTGGTCGGCTTAAGGTGACACATAAACCTACCCTCTAAGCGCACCTCGGGGTCAGTCACCACTGGCTGCACCTGTGTGTGTCTGAGTGTATGACTGCAAGTTGAAACTTTTATTTGTCTTTCTCTGGTAATCTGCCCTTGTCAAGCTAATTTACAGGATGCCAGCTGGAGAATTTTAGATGGGTGAAAGAAAAAGCTTTGAAATTCTCTGATAGCGGATAATCTACTTTACTCAAAATCCAAAACTTTAAATATTAATCACATCTTCAAAAATCCCTCCACAACAGTATCTAGATGGGTGATTCATCAAGCAACAGGGTAACATAGCCCGGGCAAGTCAACATATAAAATTAACTATCATCTCTGGTAAATTCCAGGTGTGATGTTTTATCAGCTCTTATCCTTCTTAAGTAGGTGGTGGCAGAAATTAAATAGAAATGAAGAAGCAAGGCAAGGGCTAGGGGTGTAGCTCAGGGGTGGAACACTTGTCTGGCATGGATAAGGCCCTAGTTCAGTCCTCAGCCTGGGAGAAAAATGAATTAGGCATTTTCTTTTTGGTAGGATTTTTATTACATTTTGAAAAATTAAATGAAGACTATATGATTACTGTCAAAAGTTTAGGGCACATTGATAAGAGAAGAGTAAAATTCAGTTATAAATCCACCATCCCAAAGTAATTCCTATTAACTTTTGATGTGTAATGTTTCCATGCTTTTTGTTTTTTACAACCATAGAGTCAGCTGGAGGGGAAGGAAAATCTTTTCCTCTAATCTTGTTGCTCTTCTGCTGGGGACCTATGAATCCAACGGGCAGATGACAGATTTGCAGAAGAACAAGCAGAAGTTTACTCACATGTGCATTGTGCTGATGCAAAGGTTGATCAAAATACACACATGACCAGGGTGCACTGCATTAGCCCCCTCAAAATTACCCCTTTGCTTTGAATGAGGTGTGATAAAAATTGGACGGATGCGGTTGCCAGGTGCCAGGGAATGCAAGGCGTCTCGGAGAAACGCGACAGCGAGTCTTCACTCTCCTCCCCTTTTTCAATGCATCTGGCATAATAGAACTTCTGGTTCTTCTCCAAAGTCAAAATGATCATGAAAATTAAATGTTTTGAGCCCACTTGGGACGTTGAGGTAGCTACAAAAAGGCACGAGAGAGGTCCCCTAGAACTGCTTCAGAAAGCCGCAAGAGCGATGGGATAAGCATGTGTAAAGTGAGCAGGAGCATTTGAGGGGATTTCATGGCAACATGCCTTTCACTGTAAGAATTTCTTAAACATCTGCCTATTTTTGATCATCCTGCATATGTGGGAGCAGTGGAGGAACAGCTCAGGAGAGTGCTTAGCGCTTAGAACTTGGGCTTCTCTACCTGGTGAGGCTGCAGGGCGCAGTGAGGGCCTGGGTCTTCTGGGTGGGGAAAGAAAGCTGGTGATGGAAGGTGGCTGGGAAAAGTACAATGAATGGGCTGCTTGATCTTTTTCTTTTTTTGGTACCAGGAATTGAACTCAGGACCTCACACTTGCCAGGCAGGCACTGTGCTGACGAGCTCTGGCCCTGGTCTCTGCTTGGTCATTTTTAAATCAGTGCCTTCTGCATCGCTAAGAATTGAGTGCTTTTCCCACTGGTGCCATAAAAAGAGACACCCTCACAAAAGGACATTTCCTTTACCAAAGGAAAACTTGTGCCCTGATTGTAGAGTGTTTCTTGTGTTTGCTCACTCTCAACAGATTTTACTTTAAAATAATTCACCTGCCAAAGAGATATATTTCAAGGTGGTGTATTCTAAAAACCCTTTGTATACCACAAAAAAAATTTATAACCTGATTTTTGCATTTCATCATACATTACATATATTATCTCAGCACAATATGTATTCTACTGTAATAGTACTTGTAATTAGCATAATTTAATCTATTGCTTGAATATAGCATCTCTTGGCTAAAATTCTTTGTGATGACCCTGAAAGAGTTTCTGGTTTGCCCAATTATAAACTAGTCTACATTATTCATAACCTTTGTCCATGTGTCCAGTTATTTTCCTCTGACAAAATTTACTAAAGGTATTATCTAGTCAATAGATACACCTGGGAGGGCTCACGCATGTTAAGCAAGTACTCTTAACACTGAACTACACCCTCAGCCAGTGCTATGCGTAATTTTGAAAGAGTTTTGATGCCTATTGGTGAACTGTTCTTCAGAAATATATACCAGCTAATACAAGTGTGATTATTTGGGTTGTGCACCCTTATTAACTTATGTTTCTGTCAGAATCAATAAATATCACTGGATCCTCTCTCACCAGAATGAAACTAGCAAGAAAAATGCTCATAATGCTAGGATAGAAGAAGAAAAAACCAAACCAAAACAAAAGAGCTCAATCCTAACTTTGTCTTTGATGAAAAATTCCCTTATAGAGTTAAAAAAATTAAATCTATCTCTCCTGATGCACCATTCTACTATAAAAAGGATGCTACAATATCTAATAGTAAGATTATTCAAGGGGCAGATAATTTCTAGAAGAATTCAAGTCCATGTATAAAAAGACCTAATGAGCTGGGTGTGGTGGCATATGTCTGTAATCCCAGAACCCTTAGTGACTAAAGTAGGAGGATGGCATGTTCAAATCCAGGCTATATAATTTAGTGATATAGAAAGATTGTCTGAAAAAAGAAAGGAAAAAAAAAGCCAGTTTCTTTCAGTGTATGACATCGAAAGCCAGGTAAAATGTAGACTAGTGACAGTGGAAGTAGGTTGCTTACTTCTGGAATCCACGAATTCAGTATTCCATGGCCAGGATACAGTCTTCCCAACAGTCTATATGACAGGCACTGGTCAAGTCAGACCAGAGACACTCCTGGAGCCAGTCTTCATGCAAACTCAGACGCATGGGGCGGTGCTCCAGGGCAGGCATGAGCTGCAGGAGCCTTGGTCCTCACAGTTAGTGTAGAGTGAAAGCAGGGCTCTATGCGCTCTTAAACTGCTCTTACACTAGAGTCCTGTAATGGACACCAAGTTACATCAACAAAAGTGACGCAAACAGAAGTTCAGTGACGTGTAGGCCTCAGGTTTCATGAAAGATGCTCAGACAAAATGAGCAACTCTCATAGCGGGGGCGTAAATGCCATTATCAACTGAAACAGAGAAAGTAGAGTGTGAGGGAGCCCAGGAAATGAGGTTTCCAGTGGTAAAAGGGTGAGGCTTTGTGAACACAGGCCAGTCTTGCTTCTCCTTGGCAAGAGTTATCCCTTTCCTGGATGAGGAGGACAGATATTTTCAAACAGAGGTTTGTAAATTCTCCCTGCAAAGGTGTCACTCTAACTCCATTTTCTGAGTTTCTCCTGTCTTCAATTTCTCAAAACAATTTTTATCCAGAGAGGCATACAGTTGTCACCATTTTCTACAGAAGATTGGTTCCAGAACCCCTTTGGATAACAGAATCTGTGGATGCTTATATCCTCTATATGAAAAGGCGTAGTATTTCATAAAATCCATGCAATTCTCCTGTGTGCCTGAAGTTATATTTAATAGGACTATAAATACCTAATACAATGTAGATGCTACGTAAAAAAGCTGTTATGCGACATTGTTTAGGCACTAATGACAAAGGAAAAAGATCTTTGTATCATCTGACAGATGCAATTTTTTCCCCATATTTTCCATATGAGGTTGGTTAGTTCATGTTACCTATGCATATGAAGGTCCCACTGTATTCTGGGGAGCCGTATCTGGATCTCCTACACTAGATATATTCAATATCAAACTCCCAGGCACTGTGGGCAGACATGCCACATACCCATGTGCTGACTGCAAGAATCACCTTGACTTCCACGTGAAAGTCACGAAAGTCATTTTGCTAGTGACCCAGAACCTCGGATCAATTACAGAAAGTCAATACATATTTGTTACATTGAATTGCTTCCATGTTGCACCAATAAGTGTTCGTTATGTGCACTTGCTCAGGGGTGAGGATGTCCCCCTCATCTTTGGCTTTTTACAGTAGGAATACTTTGCAACCCTGAGAGGGACTGGCAAACTGACATTTTTATTTCTGTGCATCAAACAGGACAGAAGCCAGAGGGAGCCGAAGGAGAATGGCTGTTAGGTGCTAGAATTATTAATGTTCATCAGGAGCCCAAGAGGTGGAGGCAAAAAGGGATTCAACACAATGCACGGGATTAATGCAAGATGTTAACTGCTGCCTCCACATCTAAGATTAACCCTATTTGCCCCTCCACAACACAGCAGCCATGTCCGTTTCCTAGGAACCAGGAGCAATCATAGCGTGGAAAACAATTCCAAAGCTGGATTAACTTGGAGGTGAGGTCACCTCTGCCCTCATGACGCCTCACTTCTGAGCCGTCATAGCACACCTCTTTAAATATTGACACCAATGTGCCAATTAAAAGCCCGACTTGCTGTGGGACAATAGCATAGAATGTGGGTTTCATTCTTTTCCAGCTGAACAAAAGCAATGGCTTTGCTCCTCCAGCACCAGGAACTGTGAGGCAATGGAGCCTTTTGAAGGGCCCCGCCACCACCCACTTCCCAACTGCAGACACTGGCTATGTAGGTAACAAAAGCAGACTAAAGGAAAGGCATGGGGATTCACAGAGTTCAGAGACTCTGGGTGAGGGAGGGCCCCAAAGAACAGCGGACTGACCTGTTCCATTTGTATCACTTGTTAACCAAAATTATCAGTGACTGGTGTAACAATGACTGCCTCCCTGACACCCAAACCCACACAGCACAGTAACTCTAAAGCCATCATCTCTACATTATTAATCATGTTCATGGTGCCTTACTTAGCAGGTTACAGTGTGAGCTCACCCGCAGCCTCTACAGAGAACAAATTAAAGAGGCTTGCTCCCTTCCATGAAAATGCTTCTGAAGCAGTCTATTCATTCCCTCTAAATGCTTCTCCACTTCAAATTGGCATTCTAGCCATGTTGCATACTTTTTAAAAGCCATTGTATAGGTCAAGAATGTTAAGCCCTTACCCATGACAATAATTTACTCTCATGGACTGTGTACATAGACAGAGAAGGTACAAACACTGGTGTGCGCACATCCCTTGGTCCCTTTGGTGTCTCCCAGCACTGTGGCTTCACTCTTCCTTTGTGTGGCTTCACTCTTCCTTTGTGTGGCAGCCTTTTGCTGGCGGTCTCTTTCTCCTGCAAAGAGAGATTACAAATACAGTCCGAGAATTGCAAATAGAACGGTGGATGCCTTTTGTTCAGCTTCCTGTCCAAGTTGTTACAACCTTTGTCATGGTAATGAGCCATCACATTTCATAGCTTGAATATTCTCTCTGCTGCTCTAGCACATTGTGTGTCTGAACTCCAAAGAGTTTATGGTTTCCTTCCTCGCAGTGTTGTCCATAGATAGAGACAGTTGGAAAAGCTGACCTGCTTTAAAATGCCCAGCCATTCTCCATGGAAGTAAATGGTTTTCCTATTTGTTTGTACTTATTTGTTTATTTAGAGATGGGTCTTATGTAGCCCAGGCTGGCCTCAAACTTGTAATCTTTCAGCCTCAGCCTTCTGAGTAGTTGGGATTACAAATTTGTACTACCATGCAAGGCTACTCTTATTTTGTGTTTTGTTTTGTTATTTTTAATAGTGGTATGGTAGATAGCTAAGTTCAGGGAGGGCAAAGCCCTCAAGGGAGTGAATGTAAAAGATGAGTACTCGTTACAACTGGGGGTAGAGGTGCATCTATGAAGCCTAGGGCTTGAGATAAAGTCGGGATGAGCAGACCTGCCCGCAAGCACTGTACTATAACTGGTATCACCCAGTCCAATGAAGTCTAGATAGGCATTAGTCACTCAAAGACCTCCTAACTCATCTCTTTCACAAAGGTTCTTGTTCTTCCCATGTACACTTGCTACATAACCTGCTTCTCTATAGGATCAATAGTACCTAAGCAGCTATACTTGCGATCTTATTGGTTGATCATAGTTTCATCCCATGTTGTACCCACCTTATGATTTTGCTCTCTAAAACTTTCTTTGAGAAGTGGGCTTGATGGCAATGCATTTGGGTCCCCCTCCTATCCCCTCTCTCAATAAAATTTCCTACTTTTAACCTCTGTTGTTCTTTAGAATTCATTCTTTGGTTTTGGGGAACATGAACTCCATACGTCTAACAGGTTGGGAGTTACATCTGTTTCCTCTATATAGTCTGAAGGTTTTGTATCAGTAGAATGAGTTAATCTTCGAGTTAAAGATTAAAATGCATACACACCAAGTCTTTCCATGAGGTCTTGTGAAAGGTCAATGGGTTTTCCTTCCTAGAGAAATTTTCTCCAATCTTGACAAAGTGGTTTTCATCTTTTATTCAACTAAACAATGTTGAGGGCTTCCTGTTCTTGATATCAGGTATGTAGAGAGAACAGGTAGACATGGCCAGAAACACAAAGGCCACTTGGATGTGTATTGATTCAAATAAACAGAAAACTGTATTGGTTACCAAGGTCTTCAGGTGCTGTGGCACCTTTCCTTTCAGGTTATTATCCTGATCAAAGACTTGGACAAGACATGTACAAAAGGTAGTGATGTTTTAAACTCACTGAAGGTAGGAAAATAAGTACCTTCTGTAGAGTGACAGCAGACTACTGAGAAAGAGACAAGATAGAACCACGAGGTTAATGGCCACCATCTTTTGTATCCCCCATCGCTCTGGTTAACAAAGGAAGTCTTGTCAAAACTTCCTTGGTTTTGCATCAGAATTAAAGATATCACTTTCTTTCTTTATTTTTAGCTAAAATTCTTTTATTTTATTTTTAGACAGGGTCTTGCTATGTAGTTCAGGCTGGCTTTGAACTCCTGGAGATCCTTTTGTGTCAACCTACAGAGTGCTGGGTTTAAAGGTGTGCACCACCTTGCCTTTGTATTTAGGCTGGTCTTGAACTATGTATTCTGGGTCTGTCCTTGAACTTGCAAGGATTCTTCTGCCTTAACCCCTGAGTGCTGGGCTTAGAGGTGTCCACAGGTTTTAGAAGTCACTGCTCTACTAATTCCCCGCTACCCTTGAGGCATGTGTTAGCCATATTCTCTTCTGTGGGAAGTCCTTGGGGAGCTTTAGGGCCGAGATTCTTTAAGATGCTTAACTGCTTTCAGTTTTGCATTTACTGAAGGGATGTTCTTATGCATTTGAGGAGTGTGTGTTTTTTCTAATCCAAGCATCTTGGTTACATCTTTTTCCTAATATGGTCGTCTTACTGCACTTTTTATTCTGGTGACAACATGCATTTAGTGGGGGCGCTGTGGATCCCCACCACACTTTTCATGATCTTCAGGTGAAGGCTGAAACACTTTATCTGGAATTCTTGATGGTAACTTTGTGATGAATCCAATCTGTACCCATGAAAGGTTCCACATGCTTTGTCACAGTCTGTAGCCTGCCTGGGGACCTGTGAAGCAGTGAATGCAAAATCCCTGCCATAGCATTGTAGTTATTTGTCTTCAGAGGTTGTAGGGCGCAAACAGATCTACTGGTGAGACACTCTGGAAATGGACAGGTTCACCCCTTCTGTGGCGCAGTGCCCATGAAACATCCAGTCTAAGCTATCACTTTCTGATTGGCCTCATTTGTAGGACTTGGAAACTACTTTTCTGTGAACTCCATGATTGACAGGTCACCCCCTTACCAAATGGCTGCCCACCCATGTCCTAATCTCCCACCTTGGATTCAACTCTCAACTGCTTAAAACAATTTTTAAAAATTTTTCATTCACACAATATCTGTACTATTTATGGGGCACTGCGCAATAACTTACCACATGTATAACAATGTGTAATAATCAAGTCAGATAATTAGCATTTCCATCTCCTTGCATATTTATCATTTCTATGTGTTAGAAAACATCAGAGTCTTATTTCCTCGTTATTTGGAAATACTGTGTATCTTAAATTATTGTAGACTCCAGTTACCCTACTGTGTTACAGAACAATAGCACTCCTATTTACCTGTTATTCTAAACTAGTAATACGACACTCAAATCAAATTTCACCCATGAAAGCCCTTTTATTGCAGCCACTAGGTGATTAAAAGCCACTAACCTTGCCCCTGAAAATCCAGAGTAACCCATTTCTGACCTTGCCCAAGGAGGCAGTGAGCAGATGGCACCCTGCTAACAGGCGAATTCCTACAACAGCAACGTCTTCACTTTCTTTGTGGCTTTTTGCTAACTAGCGTGTGCGTGATATTTATTCCATTATCGAGGCTAAAGTACGGTAAAGCAAATTACAGATGTTGCTACAGTTTACAAGATGACTCCATCTATATTTGATTTCTGACATGCATGAATAATTTATTTCACCAATATTTCATCAAAATTGTGCCCTGTTAATTAGACCGGGGGTTTCTGTGACAAAGCACAAACTGCTGGGGTGGGTGGTCTGTGGAGTTGCAGCACATAAAAGGGCTTTTTATACTCCCAGCAGATGGGGCCCCCCAAGGATAAAAGAGACTTGAGAGCCACTTAAATTGGCCTCCGCCGTTGGCGATTGAAGCTAAGTGCTAGCTGTGATTGAATTTCTGTTGAGAGTGGTGCACGGTGCCTGGCACAGAGCTACTGCTGGGTACTGCTAGGACTTCTCCCCCTAGAGTTGGAGGTGCACGGCTAGAAACCTAGTGACATTTTCAAGCCAGTGTGACTTTTAGTTAAGTGACTTGTTCTGAGTTTGTACGAAGGCATTGGGAAAGTCTAAAATAGAGCTTAAGCTCTATGTTCAATTTCCAATCCATACTTCCTCTCCCTGGGATGCCCACCCCGCTTCTTAGCAGGAAGCTGTGCCAAGAGAGAATGAGGTTCGCAAAGCCACTTAAGCTTGCTGGTAGCTGTCCAAGGGCTGGCCACTCTGGTCTCATCCCAAACACACATGCTGCGTGCATATTTGCAGTTTCCAAGTAGCAAAACACAAGACTGTCTTCTTCGTCCTCTCCTTCCTTTCTTTGTCTCTTTCTTTCCTTGTTCTTTTTCTTTTCTCCCTCCTTTCCTCCCTTTCTCTCTCCCTTCCTTCCTACCTGGCTTCTTTCCTTTTATTCTCCTCATCTATGATAAGCATCAGGTTGAGGAGTGAAGTTTGGGGGGAAATGAAAGGAAAAAACCTCGACTTACTGTGCATGGGATGGGGGAGGTGTTGAGGATTTAGAGGTGACAGGGATTGAGGGGCAGCTGTAGTAGTATTATCTGAGACTCACTTGGCTTTTGTTTTGTTTTGTTTTGTTTTTGACTGCAGGCTCTATTGGGTCTCACTACGTCGATTGGACTCTAGTGATCCTCCTGTTTTATCTGGCTTTCAAACTCATGAATTCTAACCTTTTTTGGTGGGAACTACTAAGGATTGAACTGAAGTCCTCTTCACTACATATCTAGTCCTTTTTTCCCTTTCTTTCTTTTTTTTTTATAGGATCTGGCTAAGTTGCTAAGTTGTCCAGTTGCCTAGTTGCCCAGGCTGGGCTTGAACTTGGAATCCTCCTGCCTCAGCCTCCCAGAATGCTTGAATTATTTTAAAAACTTTGAAACACTGTGGCACAACACTGGTTTTCTCTTCTTTAGGAAGACATCTTCATTTGATTGAATAGTTAAGAGACCTCACCACAATCTCCTAAAGTACGAAGACAAGAACTTCAACTGTGGAGACAGATGATTTGCCAACAAGGCTGTTCCACCAGGTCAAGTGGAATGTCTGGTTTTACCTGAGCCATTGGTGAAGGATGTCAACCTCTTGCCCCCTCCTTCTTAGTACGGCTCCCCTCCCTGCAAAGAGAGAAGAGGAGACTCCCGATTTGCCCACAGGTTCCTCCAAAGCTACAGTGCAAATCACCCTAATTGTTTGCTAGATGAACAATGATCACTATAACCTCTTAATTAACATTGTTAAAATCTGCTAACAAAGGACATTTAACAATATCTTAATTAGGAAGGATTTCCAATTTGCGATATGGAGCATGTTAGACAAACAGAGCACAATTCTCCCTTTGTTCCTGGGCTCAGCAGCCGGAGAGATTACAAGATATGCCACAACGCATTCTGCTTCACCATTGATCACTCTATATCCTTAACCCATTTGCACCCCTCCCCCAAGTAGCACGCCACCTCATTTTACCTGTGTTTTGTTTGCACTGTAATTTGAAGTGACTAGAGTGGGCCGTGCTGGTGACTTAGATTGGGGTAGGCACCTTCTTCTTTTGTTCTCCTGAGGACTCACTGCAGCTCCCAGATGTGCTGGCAAAGACCTCAGCTCGCAAATGAAGCAAACTTTTAGGGGACTCTGGTTGTGGAAAATGGGGTCTGAGATTAGTCGCCTCAAGGGTCATCCCAAATAAATATGTGGATGACTAGCCATTTCAGTTCCCCTTCCTTTTTCAAGATCTTACAGCTTATTTTAAAAGCCCCTATTATCTATCTCTTAATTATTAAAAAGTGTCTACTCTGTTTTCATAAATTATCTATGTGTTAGAGAAAAGGGGAGCTCCAGAGCCAATTATCCCAGCTGGGAAGATTTTTAGAGTATAATGGAATCCTTGGATTCCTCTCTGCTAACCCTTTAGGGGTGTGTCCACGCACGCGTGCGTGCGTGCGTGCGTGCATGTGTGTGTGTGTGCACGCGTGCATGCGTGTGTGTGTGTGTGTGTGTGTGTGTCTGGTTTGAGTGGATGAAGGTGACTTGGGGGACGGGAAGGGTTAAGATTTATAATAGTCCCTACTTCATTAGTGTTACCTATTTTGGGGGATATTCACACTGGACCTTTTCCCCTGTGTTAACTTCTTTATCCTAAAGACAAGAGAAATGCTTAGGAGAAATGATTAGCATTGGGTCTTACTGGAATTACCATTTAAATAAGCTACATCATCCAAGCTAAATGAGAAAACATAAGAAAAATACTTAATAGCATGCCTGGCACATAGTTAATATTCAATAAAGTGTAGTTATAATAAACTATGTCATAATATCTAGCTATATATAATATATGATGACATCTTAGATGCACGGCACAGTCGATGGTGCTGTACATAATACATAATGGATGGAATACATAGGGGAGGGAGAGACTTTCTCTCTTCCCTCCTAGACTTGACAGCTAAGTCTAGGAAATAAACTGAAACAGGTAGGTTAATGGGAGGAAAAGGGAGGTATGTTTATTAGGTGAACAGGGCCAGAAAGAATACCCTAAATGGCATTGGGATTCAGGGGATTATGTATCATCTTCATGGGGAAAGGGGAAGTGGGGGAGGGTAGATGACGCAGGGGAAAGAAGCAAATGATTTTAAGGTAAGATGAATGGGCCCTTAGAACAGAAGAGAGATATGGAGGTTTCTGTTGAAGTTTGTTGTGGGCAGTGACGATAAACCTTTTAGAACTGTCAGTGATAAAAGACAGTCTTCTGCGGCACTCCTGCCATAGGTCGGCCAACGCCAATCTAGGGTGAGTTTTTTAGTCTGATTGTGTTGCTGTACCAAAATGCCACAGACTGAGTCATTCATAAAGAGCAGAAATGTTATTTCTTTCCACTCTCAAGACTGAGGAATCAAAGGCCAAGGTGTTGGCAGATCTGACGTCTGCTGAGAGCTGCTCTCTCTGCTTTCAAGGTAGTGCTTGGTTCTATGACCAACAAGATGGTAGAAGAAGGCCGCTCTCTGAAGCCCCTACATAAACACGCCTAATCCTATTGGTGACTGAGAGGTCTTCATGGCCTAACCATCTCTTGAAGGCCCCACCTAGTACCACCATCACAACACCAACACTTACATTTTAGAGTGGATATGTCCAAACTGTAGAAGGACAGGCTATCTTCTAGTGGCCTCTCCATAATGAGAGATAATCTTACACAGCTGATGAAACTCCCAGGGAGGTTTGATGAGAATTGAGCTCCTTTTCTCCCTGCTTCTAGGCAGGCTGAGAAAAAAGCAGGGAAATCCTCTCCTACATTGGCTGATTTTTAGGTGCTTTCTGCTCAAAATGATTGAAAGACCAAAGAAGCATATTCAGGAGTGGCCTGTCCCAGAGTCCTTCATATACAATATGTAAGCTAATAAAGTGTTCAGGGGACATTTCTAGACTCTTGTCTAAGCACTAAATGATTTTTTCCTGAAAACATCTGGGAATCAATCAGAGATAGTCTCCTCCTCACCATAGGATAGAGATCAAAATAAAGCCACATCAAACACAACTTTCAGTTGAATAACTAACTGGTCTGAACCCATGTTGAAAATCTTCTGGCCTTGAATTGGTATTGAAACCTCCCATTCTGTCTCCCCCAAACTTGGTGAATACCTTGCCTATCCCTTCCCTTCTAGAGGCTCCTGATAGGGGTCGCGAAGCACGGCAGCTGGATCTTTTTCTCCCCAAAGCTCTTTCACATGACTTTTTCATTAAAGAGAAGTGTTACTCTTTGCATCTGTTGAAGAAAGGAAAATTATTTTGAGATGTGTTACAGATGGTAAGGAAGATTTTATTCAAGAAGGGATTATTGGAACTGATTCTTATAGCAGGAAAGAAAGATTGAGCTCAGCTCTGAACACAGCAAAGAAACACGAAGATTCATTCACAGACAAGGAACAAAGAACAGGGAGGGAGCTGGGTGTGCATGGAGAATACTGAGAAAAGGCACGAAGAAGGTGAATTCCTGGTATGACTTAACATGATTCTTATAGAACACCGGCCAAGGTGAGCAGGTATCACTCAGGGAGAGTAGGGCCTGAAGATTTGGGTCAGATATCATGGTGGTCAGATACCAAGAGTGGAACATTATAAATTCACTTAAGGGGCTCTGTGTTAAAACTAGGAGATGCCAACCTGCCAGGGACAAACCTGAAGATCGAGGTTTGGGCCTAGAGGAGCCAGACAGAAGTTTGGTTAAGGTAAAAGGTTTTGTCCATTTCCTGTTGCTCTAGCTTAGTAATTTATAAAGAATAGAAGTCTGGTTAGCTCATAGAAGCCAGCTTCTGATGGGTTTTGATAAGTCCCATGTTGCATCACATGACAGGCTATGTTGTATAGCAAGAGAGCCGTGGTCAGCCCTTGTCTCTCCTTCTCCCTAAGTCCCTATTATGGCCCTAGGGGTCCATGATCACCACCTCATCTAATTCTAGTTACTCACCAAAGATCCCAGCTCCAAATGTCACTAGATGTGAGTTTGAGGATTAAATTTCCAAACATGAAATTTGTGCACACTCAAACCATGATACATACTATCCCTTTCATCCTCTCTGTTACTTTTAAGCTTTCTCTCTCTCTCTCTCTCACACACACACACACACGCGCACACACACGCGCACACACACACACACACACACACGTACATCATATACAAAGATGATCTAATATATTCTATTGAGTCATATAGACATAATCTTAATGTTTTACAATTGGAATCACCCACTCTCTTATTTTACAAATTGAGAAGTGAGGAGCTAATGAAGACAAGGAAACCCCCAAGAACTCAACATGTTCGTGGGATACAAAACTGCTTAGAACTGAATAATTCCCTAGATCTGTCCCGTGCAGAAGCAACAGCTAAATCCAGTTTGAACTTCTGAGATAGAAGGTGGGGTTGGTGGGGCATGGGGTCATATAGAAAGAAGGCAAGTGAAAGTCTACTTCTCAAGCTCATCAAACTTGGGCAGTGTGGAAAAATTGGGATGATGGGAGTTTTCTTTCTGAGGATGAGGAGCGAGAAGAAAGGAAAGAAATTATTTAAATTGACATGCTCTCTCCTGATTGCTTGCAAAAACACTTTTTGATGATACAGTGGCCTTATCAGGAGTAATTTATAGATAACATTGCAAAGGAGAAGGAAGAAATCCTACAAAATCTAACAGCACAGAAACACAAATAGAAATATTGCTTAGAAAATAGCAAAAACAATAAACTTCTCCTGTGCTTCATATGTTGAAAGGGCTTAGGTGTAAGTCCTGACTTTGACATCCGTCCAGATTCATTTCAGAGACAGCCCACAGACTCAACAGGGTGAGGGCAAATGCTAAATCATAATTACCTCATAAAAGCCAGGCTTGTTTCTCTGAATGCTTGAGAACTGGTTTAGCTTTTCAAAATATCATAAATCTATTGTGATCTCTCCTGTTTTACTTAACAGCCAATTAATGTTACTGTTTAAAAGAATTAAAGCCAGGGGGTGAGAGAAGGGGAAACGTCTTTACACTTTTGCTAGCACACAGCAAGAAATGCAGACCGAGCCCTCATTACAGATGGGCTCATTAAAACACTCTGCTGTAGATAAATCCTTCCATGATCCACACCTGTTGGTGTGATCTTGCTCTTCTTAGCATTCACAAAAGGAAGCATTATCAACACAATCTTGAGTCAGTTTTAATAAACTATAGGACAATAATGGATATGGTAGCAGGAGGCCTTGCTCTTTCTGCAAACCATCCTGTGAGGGAAGGGCCTGCCAGTCCAACATGGTCAATGGCATCATGGGGAACAGAGGAAGAGTGGGTGAATGGATTAAAACAAGCAGATTTTCCATTCCTAAGGGTCCTTTCTGCACCAGTGACTAGAACCTGACACAACCCTGTAACTTTGTCCTATTTTTCCAGGTGAAAACAATAAAATCTCTATTTGTTCTCAATGGTCCACCTGCAACTTATCATTCAAATAGAATTTCATCACTTGTCACCCAAAATTCTCAACCACGTCTGAGGTAACTAGGTGTAAGGACTGCTGGGCACCAGAGGAGCAGGAACACAAAACGATGTAGGGTCAGAGTTAAGCACATACAGGCTCCCATCCCACTTTCTGGGTGGCTCAACACACATTCTTGGCTCTGGAAAATGAAGAGATCAGTGGTCTCAAATGACTCACATGGCAAGGGCCTTCTAACATGAGTAGAGTTGATCAATAATCGCTCTATAACACTATGCTATATGGTCAGGGTGCTCTTCCAAATGTTTAACAAGCAGGAAGGCATGAGTCCTATGATTTATGTCCAATTAAATGGAAAGGCAGTGTGGCTACTGACAATTTTCAAGTTGGACTTGGAGAGGCAGCTGAGCTAGACTTGAGGAGTACAAAGAGCATGTGTTTGGGGGCCAGACTTACAGGGTTCAACTCTTATCTGAGCCCCAAAGGTTCTGACCTGAAGCAATGCACTTCGTTCTCAGAATCTCAACTTTCCCACCTGTACAATGGCTAGAGTAGAAGGTCAGGTATGAGACAAAACTAAACACACGAAGCAAACACAGCATGTAGCAAATTTACTCCTGATAATTCCTAATAATTCTTCAAAATATTTCCAAATTTCTCTCTTGGTGGGCCTAACACAGATTTTCATTTAGCAGTGAGAAAAATGCAACTCATAGCCTCAGTTTATGAGGTTTTTTAGACCAAAAAACCCACCCTGCATATAAATTTTACACCAGGTGAAATGTGAAATGCCAGCACCATGGAATTTGGAACAGGGGGAATCTGAAGGAACTTACATCTCATAGGCACTCTGGAGTTCAAGCTCAATGAATGAAATTAGAAGCAAAATTAGTTCCACCAGTTACTGTACATTCATTCTCTCCAACCTGGTCTTCATCCGGGTCTCCATCCCTCTCTTTCACATATACATAGTTGTATCCTTCTCTGTCAAATAAATCAAATGTGTGCAGCTTTGCTCCAATGGTCCACATTCACTGCATGGTTCTTATGAGTGTAGGATTAGTGTATGTCAAATGCATAGTGTAATCTTTGGTATGTGCCCTAGCAACCCATTTTCCTCCCTCATACTTGGAGAGCTCCATTGATGGCTATACCTGATGAGAATGGGACAGATCACTTTCTATGGCAACCCCATCTTTGCTCTTGAATTCCTTTGAAGGTAACAAGGAGTTTAAGAAAAAGAAGAAAAGGAGAAAGAAGGGAGACTGCTGAAAAACATCTGTTAGTGAAGAATTTTTAAAATGATGGTATTGGTGGCTGGTGTAGCTTAAGGTTAGAGTTCTAATTTATGAGTACTATCAGCTAATATTAGTGAATTGTTGATTGATTGTTTTTTTATTTTTATTGAGAACCAGGTACCATGAGTGGCTTTATTTGGAAAGGATTTGGTGTCACTTTTCTGTTCTTTGAGTGTTTTCTTCCGGAACTGGGACGCAGGGCTGAACCAAGAGAGACAAAGGTGGAACAGGGAGGATAGGCAGATGCGAGGTCAACGCTTCCACTGGGAGGAAGTGGGAGGAGGGCATGCAAGGAGAGTGGAGTGGGGAGGAGGGAGCTGAGCTCTAAGCTGGGCTTCAGATGGGGAGTCCTAGAGTGTCAGAAATTAGAAATGGCATGAGCTGGGGACATGGCTGGAAAAGTGCGAGAGAAAAGGGTTCTGGAGGGATTTGCAGCACACAAGGAACAAAGTCCTATGGGAAGGGGGCAAAGATTTAACCAGCTTTCAATAAATTTAAGTCTTTGTCATTCCTCATTATTTTGATAAGTCCCTTAAATTTTGTGTTGTTCTTCTTTAGTCAGGTTTCATGACTTCCACTCCACAGTGAACATAGCGTCATGTTCTTTGTTCTTTTTTCCCTTTCACATTAATTATTGTGGTCATCATTGCTTAGCTCAGTCTCTGAAATTCCAGTCTCAGAGAGATCTGTCAAAAACTTGCTGTGCTAAGCAGGCCTCTAGTTTAGCGGTCTATAACTTGGCTCAGAAGCCCCAGGCATACACTGGGGAGGGATAATATATGAACGTTTTCTGGTGATTTCCCCCAGAAAACCAGTAGAAGTTGGTTTCCCAGCCTGAGTTATTTTAGGAATGGCTGCTTTTGTCAGTGGACTGGTGACAGGAAATCACTCAAAGCAAACTGATTCAACAACTACCACTCACGAGGGCCAGCATGGCTGTGTCCTGGCTGTCGCAGATTTTATAGGTGTGAAAATAAGATGTAGCTGCTGCCTCAGGGTCTCAGGGGAGATTCCAAAGCCTGAAAGGGGCTGTGGGACCAGGGCCATAGTCAGGGGCCCTGGCTGCAAATTAAACTGCGAGTCTATGGAGATCGGAGCTATCACCAGACATTCCAAAAGATCGATACAACTCCTGCTAAATCCTTAGAACCCGCAAGAGACCCCCACACCTGGAGCTGAGGCCCTGTTAATGTTTCTGTGCTGACCAAGCAGAAGGCAAAGAGTGAGACAGCTGAGCAAGGTGTGACCAGGGAGATGGTCTCCACTGCTCCTTTCTTTAATTTTTTCTAAATGTGACATACTACAGCCACCTAAGACTGTTTGGGCATCTGGCAAGTAAGTAAGCGGGAGTTCTGATGTTGAGTTTGCTTGCTCAGTTGATCTTGTTATTAGCAACCTGAAAATGTCTTTCTGAAACCTTGGATTCTGCTTCCTGATGTCCCACCTGAAGGCTGGCGAGTGAATGCCTCTTGCCAGTCCCTAAAAGCCCTTTTATTCTATAGGATTTTGATTCTTCTGAGTCTGTTACAATGGAAATGAATAGCCACTATCCTGTAAGTACTATAAGTACTGAGTACCTGGATCTATACTGTTATACATAATGCTAATAAACCAGCATTGCCCCGGGTCCCCAAAGCAAAAAGATCTTGAGAGAGAGACAGTAGGCAGCTGATGAACCCTCTACCACCTGCCACTGCGAAGGTGGGCTAGGTTAGACCAGGAATCCATGGGTGCACCACCCCATCATCGTGCTGGTGGATGTGTGGCTTATCACGAGCCTGCAGGTAAAGCAAAATAGTCCTCATTATTTGAGTTCCCTATGTCCTTCTGTCACCATCTACCAACCTGGAAAAGAAAGAGGGAAAGGTGACAGGGGAGTTCAATTTGTGGTAATTATTTATATCTAGAATTCATGTTTCAGATGTTTACTGGAATACATGAAGAAATTATAACATTAGATACACCTGAAATTTGATTTTTAATGTTCTGCATATAAATTTTGTTAGATGTTAGATGTTCCCACTGGTGCTGTCTTCAGGGGCACCTACTTGAATCTTCTAAAGTGGTACCAACAGAGAAAGATGTAAATAAAAATCTAAAAGAGCTTTTTCTTTAATCTTTTCTCACGGTGTTGTCACTAGCACTCCACTGTGGTACCCACTGGTTGCTGGGACTCTCTGGCTGCAGAGGGCACAGGAGGAGGGCTTGGAAGGCTCTCTAGTCAGGCCTGGGTAGCAGCCCTGCAGTGTGGGTGGACATCCTAAGTGACCATCTTAATAACAGAAAGTGACACACCAGCCTCCTCCTCCCTGCCAGCTATGATTACTTGGAGAATTACTTTTCCTGTTCACCACATGGTGAAGCTGACATTTTCTGAAGCAGGGACAGAGATTCCAAGAGCCCAAGAGTCCACAATAATTGCTTCCATTTCCTTCGTGGGCTGGGCACTTGATGTGTTCTACTGTTCATCGTCCCTCGCAAGTCTACGCAGTGTGGAGAGCCTCTGAGGTGTGCAGCCTCCTCTTGACTCCACAGCTTTGCCCATTCTGAACTTCCCGTGCTGCTTGGTGAAGGTCCAGGCTACCCTGTGCTCCTTGTGGACTTATGGATGAGAAAAGTAGTTCATCTCAGTCAAGAGGCCGTTAGGGCCCTCAGAACGGTTCATGCCTTTTGCTGTCTTTTTTCCAGGATGAATAATCCTGCTCTCCTAACATTTATCCTTGAACTTCTTGAACTTCATTTTTGTTTCCTTCTGCATTCAGAAAATTGGGTTAATGTTTTTCAAGTCTCTTTCTAAAGCATGATGATCTCATCTCATTATACATTTCTGATTAGTACAATGTGTCTCATAGACTGTACATTCAACTTTAAAGTTGAATTTAAAATTGTATTAACTGTGGTCATTTGATACAAAACTGTATTAATTTAATCCACATTACTGCCCCCATAAGTAATATTTCTCATGCTATAAAATCACAGCTAGAAAAATTAAAACATATAATAAGCCAATTCTCAAACCTCCAACCACTAAAACCAAGAAAGAGAGTTTTGTAAAGTAGTAAGACCTCATTGTTTGAGTATATATTCTTTCCTTCTCTGCATGGTATAATAGGATCATAAAATAAAACAAAAACACTGGAGTTAAGCCTTTAACTTATTACTTTTGTCTGCATGAACTCAGGTGAATTATTTAACCTATGTCTGTGATTTAACATTTTATGACTTCATATATGAGTGCCCCTGAGCAGAGGCATCCTTAATCCTATGAGCATTGT
>PVKN010002668.1:0-41170 GCA_004027915.1 Capromys pilorides
CATTCCAAATCTCAAGAATGGGGAAAGATTTCAAACTTTAAGCAGTAAGTATGACGTTAGTTATGGGCTTTTTCATGGATACTCTTCAGTAGGTTCAGAACTTTTTTCTCAATTCCTAAGTTTCTGAATGTGCTCAGCATTAAATGGTGTTAGAGCTTATCCATTTTTTCCTGTACATACTGAATTCATCCTTTGCTTTATAGTCTAGTATATCCCACTTCACCCAGAGAGAAAAAAGTGTTTCTTATAGAGTGCTGCTGCTAGTGACCAATGCTCAGTTTTGATTTTTTTGAGAATATCTCTCTACCTTCATTTCTCCTTCACTTTTGAAAGATAGCTGATCTTGAGCTGGGTGTGGGGGCATACACCTGTAATCCCAGCACTTGGAAGGCTGAGGCAGGATAGGTGTGAGTTCAAGACCAGCCTGGAATACAAAAGTGAGCTCAAGGCCAGCCTGCACTGCATAGCGAGACTCTATCTCAAAAAGACCATAAAAAAAAAAAAAAAAAAAAAAAAAAAAAAAAAAAAAAAAAAAAAAAAGATAGCAGATCTTTTTTTATCTGGCTTCCTGATTGACCTTGTCCTTCCAGAACCTTGAATACGGGCATCCCAGTGCATTCTGGCCTCCATAGTTTCTGATAAAAAAAAAAAAAACTAGTATTAACATTATTGAGAAATACTTATACATGAGTCATTTCCCTCTTGCTGCTTTCGAAATTCTTTGACTTAGTTTTAGAAAATCTGATAATGAGATGTATAGCTCTAGATCTCTTCAAATTTATACTTGGAGTTCATTGACTTGCATGTTTTGATAGAATTTGAGATGTGTTGACCCTTTATTTTCTTCAATTATTTTCCTACTCCTTTTTCGCTCTCTGTCCTTCCGTGGCTCCAGGTATAGATATGGTGGTCAGTTGATGTTCTCCCATAGGTCTGAGGCTCTGCTTATTTTCCTTCATGATTTTTTTATCTCATATTTCCAATACTATAATTTCAACTGACTTATCTTCAAGTTCATGAATTCCTTCTTCTATCACATAAAACCTTCCATTAAATCTTGTGGTAGTCTAAATAAAGTCACCACCCAGCACACATGCGTAGGTGCATACACACATATACAAATATCACATTCTAACCTGTGAATGTTACATTATATAGCCAGGGAAGTTTACCAGTATAATTAATCTAAGGATTCTGATACAAGATCATCCTGGATTATGTGGGTGGGCCCAATATAATCATAAGGCTTCTTATGAAAGGAAGTTAGGGGGGAAAGTGTGTAGTAGGATATCTAATAAAGCATCAAGGAGTGGGGCGCTGTAAGCCAAGGAATGCAAGCAGATTCTAATCGCTGTGTAGGGCAAGAAATTTCCAGAAGTAATGCAGCTCTGCAAAAAATCCTTAATTTTAGGTTTTTGACTAACAGAACTTTAAGGAAATAAACATGTTGTTTGAAGCCACTAAATTCATCTAAATAGTTATGGAAGTGATAGGCAATTAACAAAAATCCTTCTTGTGAATCTTTCCTTTCAATTATTGTACTCTTTAGCCCCACAATTTCTATTTTGTTATTTTTATAATTTCTTTGTGTGGACATCATCTATTTGAGGGAACAAAATTTACATTTCATGTTTTAGTTTTTTATATATGATGTCTTGTAGTTTTTTAAACATATTTGTAATAGTTTTAAGTTCTCTGTCTAGTAAATCCAAAATCTAGGCTTTCTCATGGGCAGATTATACTATTTTTTGTCTTGTTTTCAGGGTATGGTTTTCTATTTCTTTGGATTTCTCAATTTTTTGTTCAAAACATGGACATGAAACATTATCATAACATGTGCCAATTTGGGAAACTACATATCTCCCTCTCTCTTTCTCTCTCTTTCTCTCTCTCTCTCTCTCTCTCTCTCTCTCTCTCTCTCTCTCTCTCTCTCATACACATACGCACACACCCATACACACACACACACACACACACACACACACACACACACACACACACCAGAGCTTATTTGCTGTTGCACTTTCTGTGCTTAGTGAACTTCCTGAAGAAATTCAGTAATCTTTACTCTTTGTTATATGTAGCCCCTGAAGTCACAACTTAATTTACTTAGTTGCTATCTCCCTAAATGCCCTTATACCAATAAAAATTCTCGCCATTTACCAAGGAGCTCTGTAAGCATGCTGTAGTAGGCCTTTAATGCTCTGACAGATCACTGAAAATTCTGCCTGAGGTTTCACTTCCTATTTTCATAGAACTTCAAAATCACACAGAAGTGAAACATCTTTCCCTGGCATGGGTGTATTCACAGGGGTATACACAGTCCTCTAGATGCATGTGGTCCTCTAGATTCCTAGGAATATATTACCTTTGGACATCTATTTCCCCTACATTTCCTTTGAAAATTTTTTAGTCAGTTCCTTGCTTGTTCCAAACGTTATTGTCACCTCAGACAGCTATGATGTTAAACAACTGCCACTGATTTTTTCAACTATCGTCAACACTCTCAAAACATTCAAGGGCATAAAAAATAAACAAACTAAGAAACTGTCTGAGACAAGAGGACTTCAGAGATGGTGGATGACTAAATGTAATGTGACATCATCAATGAGGTTCTGGGACAGAAAAGCAGGCAGATAAATTTGAAAAACTAAAATCAAGTCTGGAGCTTATCCTAATTATACTGTTAATAATAATGTGCCTTTATCAATCTTAGTTTTCACAAATGGATCCAGGTCACAAAATATGTTTACACCACTGAAAAAAATAATTAAAGGGTACAAAAGAATTCCCTGTATATACTCTATTTTCAACTTTTCTATAAATCTAAAATAATTCCAAAATAAACGCTATGTGTCTTAGTTACTCTTCTCTCATCGCTGGGACAAGTACCCAACACCCAAAATGAAGGAAGGAAAGGTTTACTTAGCTCACAGTTACTGGAGATTTCAGTCCATATTTGGCTGGCTCCAAGGCAGACTGGCACATGACAGAGAGCAGCAGTTCATAACGGTGGGACAGCAACAAATGGCAACAAAAGCAACCAACAAACCAAGACAACAGAGAGCAACAGAGAGAGGGTCTGTTTCCCTGTCTGTGTTGTATTACATTCAGGCTCTCTGCCTCAGGATATCCACCTCAGACCACATCCACAATCCCAGCAGTACTAAAATCCATAATCCCAGCAGTACTAAGACACATAATACCAGTGGATCATGAGCTAGTCTCAAACTCTAGAAGTCCCCACCCCATTACTGCATGAGGCTTTGGGGGGACACCTAAGACTCAAACCATAACACTATGTGAAAAAAGAGAATGAGACTTTAACAAATTATCCATTTCAAAATCAATACCAAAAGATTAATGATATTTCTTCCTTGAGCCACAAATAATTCAAACTGTTCTAAGCTTATAAAATAACATTTACATAAGGATTAAAAATATACACCACATAAGAGCAACTTCAAAAATAAATGTTTACTACATTTAGGGAGAAATTATAAAAGTTTATTAAAGAAACATTAAAAATATCTAAATAAATGTCAAGTTACCTCAAGCTACTATATTGAAACACATTAAAATGTCTATATTCTCCAAACTGGTTTTCAAACTCAAAGGAATATTCATCAGAAATCTTACTGGGGTTTGATCCCAGCACCACATGCCACGCCAGCCCCACCCATGGGCGCACTGAGCTGGCCCCCAAGACTGGGCATTGTAGCACATTCCTGTACACACTGGGGAGGATGAAAACAAGAGGATCACTATGAATCTGAGCATCATGAGCCTCTGTACTAAATACATAAATTTTAAAAAAAGATCCAGTAGCTTTTTTCCTTTGAATTATGAGCGTAGTCTATTATGTATCAAGATTTATTAGAGGGGCTGGGGATTTAGCTCAGTGGTACAACACCTGCCTGGCAAATGTGAGGTCCTGAGTTCAATTCCCAGTGACCCCCAAAAAATTATTCCAAGATTTATTATAAAATTCAATTAACTTATTAAGCATTTAACAAACTCACAATGAAACAGAACAGAAAGTCCAGACAAAGTCTGAGTTATATGGACACTTGATAAATGACAGAGGTTGAATTATATGTAATTGGAGCAGAGAATACAGAATATTCATATAAAAACTAACAATGAAGTCCATCCAACTTTTCATCAGATACAAAAGTTAATTCATGTTTGTGTCAGTCGGCTTCCTGTCATAATGACAAATATCTGAGATAATAAATTTCCAAAGGAAGAAATTATTCTTTTGGTTTGCAGCCTGGGAGGAACCAATCCATCGACAGCTGGTTCCATTGCTTTCAGGCCTGTGGTAAGACAGCACGGTGCAATGAGAGCACAGGACAGAGCAAAACACCACTCATCAGGAAACGAAAGACAAGTGAGGATGGGGCCCCGGTCCTGCAACCTCCTTTGAAGGGATGCTCTACCGGGGACTAAGAACTCTCCCACTAGTTTTAACTTTCTAAAGATTCCGTCTTCCAATAGCAAGAGTTTTGGGAGATATTTCAGGTCCAACTATACACGGTTTTGTTGCAGAGAATTATAAAATCACTTACAAAACTATGTTCTCAACCTTGAAATAAGAAATGATTTCTTGGGGCCGGCCAAATAGCTCAGCGGATTAAAGCACCTACAATCAGGCACAGGGGCCAGGAGTTCAATCCCTGGGCCTGCTGTGTTGGCCCTGCTCTGTGGGCATGCTGAAACAGCAATTGAGATTGGGCATAGTGGTGCGCACCTGTAATTCCAGCTCTTGGGAGGCTGTAAACAGGCAGGTCATGAGAAGTTCAATCTAATAGTGATACCCTAAACACCCTGTAGACCCTTCCCTAAAATATAAAAAAAAAAAGAAAGAAAGAAATGATTTTTTAAGATTTCTTAAATCCTATAAAGATGGATAACTTTGATTGCATTAAAATTAAGTGTAGAAAAAAGATAATAATAACATAAATACAAATATTCCTCATATAAATATCTACCTGGATAACTATTATTCAAAGTTATGATCAAGGCTCACTGTTCAAATTTAGCAACCACAGCTCAGACTTATGACATACATTCAAATTTAAGATGCAGGAATATGATGCAGGAACATAAGCAGCAGCGAGGCCTTATGGAGGCCTTTTACTTCTGCTATTGGTTCTATGTTCAAAACCCCACAGATTTCCTCACAAGTACACTGTCTATAGTATGTTCTCAGAAGTGCATGCAGTTAAGGTAGGCCAGATAGCTCAGCAGATTAAAGCACCTGCTTAGGCAGATGCAGGGACCAGGGTTTGATCCCTGGGGTTCCATGTCAGCCCTGTCTCGGGAGTGCGCTGAGATGCCAACTGAGACTGGGCATGGTGTCACGTGTCTATATTCCCAGTGCTTGGGCAGCTGAAAACAGGAGGATCACTACAAGTCTGATCTGTGTAGTGAGACCCTGTAGGCCCTGTACAAAATACTTCTTAAAAAAAAAAAAATGTGCATGCAGCTATATTAGAACTAGAGACAATGAGTCCAAATATTGAATGGTTCACAGAAGTTATTCTTTAATGTATTACAAGAAAAAAAATTATTACTACAATTGGTGATAAAACAATACAGGAAATATTTAAATTTTTAAAAAATAAATGATTACATTAAAAGACCATTGCTATTAATCTCTTTCAGAATACTTACCTCACTTTACACTGAACACATTTATCTCATCATCTGGGCCACTTTCTGAAGCAGTTTTGGATGTTGTCTTTCACGAGTCTCTTTGAGTTGTGACTAAAACTACAATGGCGAAAGATAAGCTCATAAAACATTACATGTGTTCGTATCTGCCTTAATCACTGGGTCCAGCACTATGTGACTTCTGATTCTTTCCAAAGGCAAAGTGACCATGAAAGGTGCAAGGTAAATGTTTTCAATGAATTCAGGACATGGAGGCAGCTACACCAGCACCAGCACAACTGAAAACATTCATTTTAAGAGAAGCTGTAGAAAGTGGCAAGAACTAATAGGACAAGTGTGTCTGAATCGAAGGCGAGTGTTTTTAGAAAGATTAATGGTAATGTGTCTTTTACTGTAATTAACTTTAATTGAAACATATGCTGGGGACAATCCGCTTCAGCCCCCCTTTCAGACAGAAGCTTTCTTTCCCTCAATAAATATGTTCTGCTCATAACTTCAAAAAAAAAAAAGAAAGAAAGAAAGAAAGAAAAAAGAAAAGGAAAGAAAAGAAAAAAAAGAAACATTTGCTGTATTTTTATCATACTTTGAGTACCATTGTTTAGAAAAGTAGTACCAAGACTGGGCATGGTGGCGTGCACCTGTAATCCTAGCTCTTGGGGGGATGAAAACAAGAGAATTACTACGAGTCTGATCTACATAGTGAGACCCTGTAGACCCTGAACCAAATAGATTTAAAAAAAAAAAAAAAAGCAGTACTTGTCATCTATTACCTCTACCCTGTGGCTTATAGGCTGCTTACAAGAACAAGGATGAAGCCTATAGGCAGACTCCTCCACCATTATTTGTCAGGCTGTGGGAAATAACTTAACCTGTGCTTCTTCCATTTCTTCTTAGGGAAATACTGTAAGAACACCAACTCAGAGATGGGCAAAATGCTCAACCGTGTGTCCTGTGAGTGGACCTCATGAATTCCTTCAGTGAGCTGGATCTGAGGTGGTGTCCGTAGGCACTCTCTTAGAAAGTTTGATCTGTTCCGTCAAGGTCTCTGCATGAGCATCCAGTCTTCCAGCAAACTTCTACATGCTGTTTTGTGCTCTCTGAACAAAGAAGATTCTCCAGAGCTGGAGAAAATGATAGCATTTAAGAGTTGAAGGAGGCAGAACTGCCTCCCTAACAAGCCCAGAGCAGTGGGCTGCTTCCAGTCCTCCTGCCTCTCTGCCAGAGATCACGAGCCCAGGCTCTAGGGGCAGGAGGACCCAGCATCCACTGTGGCTTCACTCACCCTGCCTCACACATGAAACACCTGGCCTTGCTCCACGGCTGACTCCACATTGAATCATTTTTCAAAATAAAGCAGTGTCAGGTTGGCTTTAGAAATTTCCTGACAGACCTGGCAAAAAACAACCCCAGGGGCTCCCACAGGTATGGAGAGCTGGCCAGAGTGGGAAATGTGGACAACCAGAGCCAGGGCATTCTGAAGGTTGAAATTAATCACCAGATGGTCTCCAAAACTCATTTTCCTCACTCAACTGACACAAGTAGAATTGCTTATACCATGGTTTGAGGTAAAAATATGAGCACTTTGCGCAGTGAAACACTTAATTGCACATTTATTAAGCACCTACTATGTATAAGCAAGGCTGTGCACGCTGCAGTGGGGACAAGATGGATTAGTAATTCTGTCATCAGGTAGCATCTGCTCTGGAGCAGGAACAAGCCAATAGGTCCACAGAATGAGGATAGAGGAGAGCTGCTTCCTCTGTCTATGAGTGGAACTGAGTTCTCTGGGGTTAGTGGTTTCTCACTGTGGTGGACTGACAACTAACTGGTGGTCAGCTTGTACCATCCAGGTGAAGCAAACCAGCATGGTGATGGCTATGAGAAGCCCACCTGAGGACTGTTGCCCACAGCACAGGAGGCAGAACTGAAGAAGAGAAGCTGTCGGGAGGCTGTTGGAGAAGTTGTTAGAGCAACCCTAGGGAGCTGTTGGTTTTCCTGGAGTACCTTGTCATGTTGGCTTTCCTGATGAAAGTTAGCTGTTCTCATCATCAAAGGATCTGGGGACCTTGTGGTCACTGAGAATGACTACAGTTCACTTTGGGGGAGCTCTGGTCCTCACCTTGAGCACCACTGCCTGACTCCTGAGGGAAGATGGTGCACTGCTCACTCTCCTAGAGAAGCTTGTCACATTGGCTTTCCTGATGGGAACTGTGCTTTCCTCATCCATGGAGGAGCCTGGGACCTCACTGTTGCTGAGGATGGCTGTGGCACTTCTGAGGAGAGCTCTGGTTCTTACTTTGAGTATGGCTTCCTGGCTCCAGTGCAAATTGCTCAACCTGCTAGCACAGATCCTTCATCCCACTGGCACAAATTTTCTAGTTTCCACCTGGCTGACCTTTGGGCCTTCCCAGCACAGATCCGTAAAGCAGGTTGGCATGAGCCATTGGCATGAGCTATAAACCTCCAGTAGGACTTATGGGAGACATTGCTATGAGCACTAGGTCCTCAGCTGGCCTCATGCAGAACATTAGCAGGGGATCCAAGCCCTCGGCCAGATTCTTTGGTCTTTGGTGTGTGCACAGATTTCCTGCACTCTGCATATATGATTCTTTGGGTGACTATTATAAAATATTCTCATAAAACATGTGTCCTGTATTATATTGTTCCCCTTCAGAAGCCCCAAACTACAACACTCATACAGGATAAAGGAAAAGGGAGTTTTGCTAGCTGCTAGGACAAAACAGATAAATCAGTGTCCCACGGGCTAGTGTGTCAGGCTTAGTTATACTTATGAAAACCCACCAGTACTTTACAAGACTCTGAGATTTAACATAATAACCAAAAGATACAAACATCACTGTATGAGAAGCTGAATGTGTTATAATACAAAAATTGTATTAAAGCCAGTAAACTCTTCATAGTAAGTCCCACTTAAATAGTTCCCCTCTATAAACATTATGTTTTTTAAACCATGATTGATCTTTTAAAGGGTTCAGCATTCTTGAGTAGATCCAGCGGTCACAGTTCCAATGTCCTTCCAATGTTGCCTTTTAATATCAAAACCCTATGTGATGGGATATGTTGGCATAAAAAGAATCTAAATAGGCAGAGAGTGGTGAGAGGGTGGAAAGAGAGCAGCAGGAGATCATCCTGGCTGCCTTACCCTGGCCTCCCTCCAGGTTCTTCCCACTGCCTTACCCCATCTACTCAGCCCTGCAGGACAGCGCAGCGCCAGGAGCATGCACTTTGTCAGTTTTGCTGAGCCTTTCCTGTAACTTTTCAAACAGTGGTTTTACTTGCTGCTCCCCGGGCATCCTTCCCAAGCATGCGCTTCACTCTTCAGGGCCTTCCCTGACCTGCCCTTCTTGGGTCCTGTTAGAACTGGCCGTCCTGTTAGAACAGCTTGGATCCCTCTTCTGTTCACGCTGCCATCCACACTGCAGATGGTGACTGCATCCGCAACATACTGATACATGCTGACTGATAAACTGCCTCAGCGTGCCCTGGTTATTTCCCATATTTAGGATTATGCCAGGTGAAAGTTTTTGCAAGTGAAGACTCTGATCTCTTCTATGTCTCTTGGAGCATGCAACACCACCCTAGAGGTGCTAGGGCAAAGCAGATAAATGTTTCCTATGGAAGAAAGGAGGAGTGAGTTTAGAATTTAATAAACATATAATCAAATCCTAATTCCACCATTTTCTAGCTGTATTATTTTAAAAACTTATTCAAGTCTCCTAACTCAGTTTATGCATTCATATAATAAAGGTGGTGCCTCCTGGACATAATGTGGGGAATAAAGGAGACGATTTTGGAAAGTACACAACACTTAATGTGTAAACCAGTAAGGGCTGATAGTACTTGTCAAGATAAGGTCTGTCCACCGAGGGCCTTAACTCTGAATTGGATAAGCACCAACAGTCCCAAGCCTTAAGCTCTCTAAATCTACACCTAATGTTGTCACTGATTAGTGACATGATTTTGGCCAAAGTCGTTCACCTTTCTCTGGGCCTCCTTTTCTCATCTCAGAAATGAAGTTAATGCAAAAATCAAATGAACTACTGTGTGAAAATTGTATTGAAAATGTAAAGGTCTCCAAAGAGAGCATATACTTAGGGGAAAGACAGACAGACAGACAGACAGACAGACAGACAGACAGAGACACAAGCAGACAGAGACAGACACAGAGGTAGAGACAGAGGTAGAGAGACAGAGACAGAAACAGGGGAGGAGACAGACAGAGACAGAGACAGGCAGAGACAAAGAAACAGAGATAGAGAGACACAGAGAGAAGCAGAGACAGAGATAGAGACAGAGGCAAAGACAGAAACAGAGGCAGAGGCAAAGGCAGAGGCAGACAGACCACATGCCAGGGATCTGTGATCAGTAGCAATTAATCCTGTCACTTACACCAGCTGTCTGATCACTGTACACTCTGTGCCTTTCTCAGTCATACTTTCTCCTCCTTGAAACAGAGGCAACTACAGAGCCTACCACAGAGGGGCTGGAAGAACCCTGTCACAATGCTGAGCATAATGCTGGACACACTCGATGACATGATGCATTTGGAGAGGAGGGGAAGTAAGGTGGCAGAGCCTCTGCCTTTAGGGCAGCAGGTGGCCTCAGCCATGGGGAAACTAGGAAGGAAAGCCACAGTCAAAGTTGCCCTCCTCGGCTTCTTGATTGTTCGCCCTTGAGGATAAAACAGCAAGAGCCAAACTCTGCTGCTCTCTTCTGGAAGCTGCTGGAAGCTACATAGTCATATCATTATCTTTAAATAAAAGATAGTGCTAGCAATGCTTTCCTTAATAACTTGATAAAGCCTTATAACTTCCCAAAATAAAAATACAGACTTTGGGATATTTTGCACTGAACATAGCATTTTGGATTTGGCCATATATTACTCAGCTCAGAGGACCACAAGAAGGCCACAGCCACTTGGGACATGCCCAACATCCTGTCTTGGCCTGCCAGAAAAGCTGCATTGGGGTCTCAGTTCAATTCTAGGTCTGATCAAATGTGAAGATTTTAAAGGGAGACACAAATTCTTTAGTAATGTACATTTAGCCAAGTGGATCATCAAGTGGATCCAGAATGTTACTTCAGCTGCTGTGGCTCAAACAAGTTAGGGATCTATGACTCTCCCAGTCTGAGGACGGATGGGGGAGGTGGGAAGTTCCTCCATAGTAACATTTGGACTTATGCACTCTCTCACCCTCACCAAGGCACTTTGGGAAGTCAGCCTGATGTGTGCTGAGCTGTTATGAGTAGTTCTAGAACACCTCCCAAAACTCTTCCATGTGGAACTGACTGGATTGTGGGACAGCTTAGCTGACCTGGCTGGAGGCAGGCCCTGGGAGCACATCCCACAGGGCTCTATCTCCCTCTGTGCCTCCTCCCTTGGCTCTCAGCTTCGTGGCCCCAGGATGTCCCTCTGACCACACGGCTTGTGCCTTGATGCCGACAAACCATGGACTAACTGATGAAGCTGTGAGTCAAAATAAACCTATTCTTCATAGTAGTTGTTCAGAGTACAAGATGTAGACATGATATCTTGTCTAAACACTACTAATACAAATCTTTCTTCTCACTGAACTAAGAGAAAGTAGCTGTATATATAGTTCATTAGTCCATAATAGTAGAGGGTTATCAGTACAACTGGCAATATCGGAGGCTGTTGACTTGAGCCTTTTACAGCTCAGCATATTAATATGGCTGAATGACTACTACGAAGACAACATGCAATGTATTAATTATTGTTAATGTATTAATTATCTGTCCTACTAACCTGTTGTGAAACTACTTCACTGCTATTTCTTTCTCATTAATATTAAAATAAATAAATAAATAAACCTATCCTTGTTTAAGTGGTGGGTGTCAGGTTTGGGGTCTCAGGGAAGAGCAGGTAACTAAGGTACAGGCTATACCTCAGAGTTGGTTCATGAAGATGGGACAGGGGGCATCAGGGAGTGATCTGGGATGCCACTGCTGTATCCAGTACTCAGTGCCAATCCTTGCTTCCCAGGAAGACTCATTCAGGTTTGAACTGACATCGTTTGCTGTGCTCTGCTACACCAGCCCCCTCTCAGGCAGAGTACCATGTTTTCACATGCCTAGTATGGATCCAGCCCTAAAATTTGTGTTTTCTCTTTCCCCATTCGGTATGGAATATCAAGTCAGAGCTTCACACGTGCTGAGCAAGCATCCCACAGCTGAGAGGATCCCTCAGTCCAAATTCTGATTTCCTCGATAAATGAATAAAGTCCCATGAAGCCAGAGGGAGAGGAAGATCTACCCACGAACACTATATTCTTCAGTTCAACTTACCCCGTTGGCTTGCTATAAGGACCAAAGGAAACTGCACTGGACAGCCCCAAAGAAACTCTCTAAACACACACATATTAACACATAGCCACACACAGACCACAAAGGACAGACACCACAGCAGTGGCAGCATGGAGCCACCATCTCTACCCAAACCTTATTAATTATGTCCACTCTGAAAACCTCACTTGGCACTCAACTTAGGAGTCCTTGGCCTTCAGATATTCCTGTGCTACTGCAAGTGAGAACTTTTAGAGCCATGATTGTAGGGCCAGGGACATAGCTCTGTGCCTAGAAAGTGCAGGGTGCTAAGTTCAATTTCCAGTGCTAAAAATGCTAAAAATAAACCACTGTTGTATTCAAATATACCACAATTGTCTGGCCAAATTCAGTGACACCTCTTACTAATTTAATTCAAGTTGAATATTTAATTTGGCCGTGTGGAAAAAAAACATACAAGGGATGATCAAATCTACACTGAGGGCTGGGGAGATAGCTCAGAGGTTTAAGTGCCTACCTGGAAAGCACAGGGACCAGTTTCAATCTCTGGTACTGCATGCTGTGCCAGCCCCAGAACTCTGAGCCTGCTGTGCAGGCCCCTAAATTGGGTGTGGTGTCACGTGCCTATAATCCCAACACTAGGGAGGCTGAGACAGGAGGATCACTATGAATCTGAGCTGTGTAGCAAGGCCCTGTGTCAGATAAATAAATGTTTTTTAAAAAATTTAAAAAGAATCTACACTGAACGTTCAAACAAAATAATTATTGCAGCGAAAGACACATTGCCATGAATAGCTCTCAGAATACTCCTCCTTGCACCAAACAGATATACCTCATTGTTCTTGCTACATTCTAAATCAGTTCTAAAAGTCCTCTAACAGTCTTTATAAATTATGATGAAAAGTAGAGTGAATTTTGCTGCTAAATGGCATACAGAAAAGGCACTGGATCAGGTAGCACATGATTTCCCAAGAAAAATGACCATGAAAAGTAAACCTTCTGAATCAGTAAACCTTCTGAATCATCAAGACAGTTGTGACAGCACAACTAAAGACACTCAAGAAAAAGGACTTCCAGAACTATTTCAGAAAGTGGCAAGGGGCCAGCCAGATAGCTCAGCAGACTAGAGTGCCTGGTTAGGCAGAGAGTAATGACCAGGATTTGATCCCTGGTGTGCTGTACCAGCCCTACTGTTGGGGTTTGCTGAGCCAGCGACTAAGACTGGGCGTGGTGGTGCACACCCATAATCCCAGCATTTGGAAGGCTGAAAACAGGAGAATCACTATGAGCCTAATCTACATAGCCAGACCCTGTAGACCCTCGAGACCCTGTACTAGGTACATTTTTTAAAAAGTGGCAAGAATGATGGAGTAAGTGTTCAATATAAAGAAGGAGTATTGTGAGGGGAAATTAATGGCAATGTGTCTTTCACTATAATAAATTTTAACTTGTTTTTTATTTTTTTACTAAAATATTTTACTTTAAGCATTCACTATATTTTCTATCACAGCTCAGCAAATTTTACCTTAAATATTGCCACTTTTTACTAGACAGTGCACATTCTCCTTGGAAACACTGCCATGAATGGGCTCTTCCATGTATTTACGACCTGGCTCCATACCTGGCCGTCTGATATTTCAGCTGTGTTCTCCTTGTCTACTAATTAGGAACCATAGCAACTTTTTGAAGGGTATGTAGGAAACTAGAAATAAAGGTGTCAAAATTCAGTAGGTAATGCCATTAATAAGGAATAATTATTAATGAACAGGTGCCCAATAGTTCTTTATTTACAGTGGCATGGAATAAGGAAAATGTCTTATTTCAGAAGAATAAAAATAGAATCTAACATGATTAAGTATATTTTATACAGATTTGTCTTACCTGCAGACAGCAATTTCCCCAAAAGCAAGGGAGATACTTATCTCAGAGATTTAGTAGGTAATATTCAAATCAGTATGTATATATCCTTTGTTTACATAATCAAATTTTATAGCAGGCTCCCTTAGTGAAAAGGGTTTATCATCTTTTTCCCCCCCTTGGTAAATACAAAGAAAAGCCTAAAACTATGATTGTGCCTCCCTAGTTCACTGTACTGAGGCCTCTATAGACATTAGATTGGCATGACACTGCCACCCCATTGTGAGTATCTACACATAAAGACATAAATGTCACTTTAACTGGGGAAGTAGAGCCTCAGCCTCAAAAAAATGTGACATTCATGTGTCCCTTTCTGAGAAAACAGAACACAGGAAATTCCAAATGACCAAATCTTTAAAATCAAAATCTTTTAGATCTAAATACTAGTTAAAATCCCTAATTTAATGAAGGTGAATATTTCACAGTAGTGAATATGAACCCTATGCTATCAAATTGTCCAGGGCTTAAAGGGAAACTAGTTCGTATTTTCAATAGCCCAGTGACTACTAGAGAAAGAGCTATCCTATGAAAATAGAAAAACCAACCAAACTGGGAAGAACCTCCTTATAGATAGAAATTATGAAATAATTCTTTTGAAATACAGAGCAGGGGGGCTTTCGAGTTAGTTCAGTGGTTTAAGCACCTGCACAGGCAATCCCAGTCAGGCACAGGGGATGGCGGTTCAATCCCCACACCTATCCTTAAGGCATCCTGAACCAGCCAAAAAAAAAATATAGAGCACATAGGAGGTGTTTCAAACTAACCATTTAAGGTTGGCCAGATAGTCCAGCAAACTAGAGTGCCTGCTTAGGAAGAGCACAGCCACAGGGGTTCAATCCTTGGCATGCCAGCATCGCCCATGGGGTATACTGAGAGGGTGACTGAGACTGGGCATGGTGGCACATGCCTTTAATCCCAGCACATGGAAGGCTAAAAACAGGAGAATCACTATGAGTCCGATCCGTGCAGTGAGAACCTGTAGACCCTGTACTAAATACATTAAAAAAAAAAAAAAAAAAAAAAGCATTTAGATAGAATCAATACATTCTGCCATATGTCTAAGTTGGGTGCCACTTCGTACTCCTTAGAATGCACCATGACACAGCAAAACCTTCACGCCACATAGCCAAGTGGAAAGTGGTCTACCGTTGAAGCTAAACAGATGCTCAGTTATGACCAGTAGTTCTTGCTGAGTGAGAGCCTTGCGGATGGCATTTCTATAATTAACACATTTTACATTTACCATTAGGAAGAATGATTATTTTTAAAGCATCAATGTCCATCTAATTAAGCTGTAATTATGATTTGCCCAATATTTTAATGTGGTGCAACACTAAAGAACATAAATGAGGTCACTTCACTTTCGTTAAGATGAAAGTAATTTTTGTGGGAAATATTTCTCCTCTCATGCACTAAGATCTTTTTAAGCCCCTTTCATGTGAAAGGATAATCGTAGTGGAGTTAACCTCCAAAGATGTTCCTGGAAATGACATTCCTTCTCACCGCCTCTGCCCTGCCCCCACTCTTGTGTGCACACATTTGATTTCCTGAGTTTTACCTGAAAGCTTGATAAGGTTTCATTTTCCCAGTTTAAAGCAATCAGCAATGTTCGCACATGGGACCAAAACTCAACACAAAGATGCTCCACAGTGGTCCACATGGAGGCAGAGGGCATTCCTGGCCTGCTAGCCCAGTTAACACTGCATGTGCATTAGTGTACAACTGGTGGACTGGTCCCAGAGATTTGATCAAGACCCAGCTCAGAAGAAGCCACCATATATGGCCATGTAGCATCAAAGAGGAAAAAGAATAATAGACTAACTTGGAGGAATCAAAGGAAGGAGGTCGGGATATCCTTCACTAAGTCTGAATTACTCCATGCTTGCACAATTATTGAACTTTGAACTTTCCTAACAGTATATCTTATCCAGAAGGTAGTTGACCAAAGTTAAGAATCATAATTGAACCTGAGCTTTGGCCATTTGACTTGCCAATGAGGTGCACACCTAGCTCACGACACAGATGAAATAAAAATGAATTTCATGTGCAAATAGCATTCACCTTAAGCTACAAAGTGTCCGAGGAGCATACTGAAGTGTGAGATATTGTGATATAAGATGCACCGATGCACCGAGATGAGTACACACTTCTCAGATGGAGAAATGCAAACAACAAATATATGAAAAAGTGTTCAACATCACTGGTTATTTGAGAGATAGAAATTAAAACAACACCGAGATTCCATCTCACCCCAGAAAGAATGGCTGTCATCAAGAAATCAACCAATAACAAATGCTGAAAGGGCGATGGGGGGAAAAAGAATCTTTCCACTGTTGGTGGAAGTGTAGACTGCTGGAGCCACTGTGGAAGTTAGTGAAGATTTTCCAAAAAACTAGGATTGGAAGTCCCATTTGACCCAGCTATTCCCCTCCTGGTTATCTTCACAGAAGAATTAAAAATACTGTAACACAGTCATACACATGTACCCAAGTTTACAGTAGCACAATTTGTAATAGGTAGATCTTGGAAACAACCCAAGTGACAATCAACCAAGGAATGAATAAAAAAGATGTGCTTCTTATCTATATAACGTAGTCTTACACAGCCATAAAGAAGGATAAACTGGAGACTTTTTATAGGTAAATGGATGCAACCAGAGACTATACTCCTAAATGAAATAAACCAAATGCACTTATATAAGCATCATATTGTGTCCTTAGGGTGAAAGCCAAAAGAATAAAAAAGATCCAGAATGTATAATAGATATTATAAAATGAGAAGAAAAAAAAAATTAAAAGGAAAGAGAAACCAGGATGGGGAAATGAAGAAAAGAAGGAATGGAAAAGAAAAAAAAAATCTTTATATAAAAGTTAGTTAAGATAATTATACTACTAATTTCTCTGAGTTCATTGAAAATAAAGGTTTGTTTTAATATTGGTTGGACAATTAAATGCCCATATGTTGTACTCTGAGTAACTAATTTGAACATACCAATATGCAATGTATTAACCAGTTACCCTCCTATTATCTTTTGAAATTTTGTATCTTTTTTGCTCTTTAAAATATAAAATTTTAGGACTAAGGATGTATCTCAATGGTCTAAACTCCTGCCTGACAAGTGCAAGGTCCTGAGTTTGATCCCCAGTACTATATGCCATGCTGAACTCAGAACTCCAGGCGCATGGTGCTGGTTCTGAAACCAGGCATGGTGGTGCATGCCTATAATCTCAGTGCTGGGGAAGCTGAGGCAGGAAGTTCAGTACAAGTCCCAACTGAATAGCAAGACCCTGTATCAACAATAAAAAAAATGTAAAATTTTTTAAATGAAATAAAAATAAAATTATGGTAAAAAATAAAAGATACACTGATACAGCATGAATGCAACATACTCCTGTGGAACACAGTACTCTGTGTGATAGGTATGGAGCACACTCAATTCTAAGAGTCAGTTGGGACCATGAGTAGAGACCAAGAAAATGTGTACCTATCTCAACTTACAATACACACATAATGTATAGTGTGTGTGCATTTGTATAATTCATAAGTAAAGAATATATTATATTCTCAAAACTGGTCATCTTAAAGAAGGAGAGCCAATATGATCCAAATTTCTAAAAGTTTAATTAATAAAATTCTGTGATCATTAACACAATAATGTATAATTTCTAGGGGAAGTCTCAAGAGGATCATACATATGCATGATATTACCATGCCTTCATTGCAAGAAATGTCATGGATGCTTTCTCAACAGCTCAATTTATTGTGAGCACAGTTTACAAACAGGTCACAAATTAAAATACATGAGCAGCACCCAGTCAGACTTCACACTCATGCTGTCACCCTTGTGCAAATGCTCGTCATGGTTGAGGAGAGCAATAGATAAAAAAGCGCCATCCATCAACTCAAACCATTCACAGTTGTGATAAAGAAACTCCCACCCCTGCACTGTTGCAGCTTGCTAGGATTGTCAAAGCTCCTCAGCATCCATCTCCCTGCCTACCTGTGTGATGAGGTCTTGGGGAACCTCATACCTGGACACACTTTTGCCTTGGTGGGAGAACGTTTTACTATAGGAACCAGACAGTCTGGAGGAATGACTAAGAAAAATGGTAGACGTGTGAGTCAAAATAGGGTAGTGAGACACTCTCTGCTGAAACATGCCATCTTGAACTGAAAATACAAAGATCTAACTACATGGCTTCTGCTGAGCGATCACGTCCAGCTTCTTGCTCTCTGAAAGTGCTTTAGTTCTTTCATTCCACTCCAAGTTTCTAAAGAATCCATGAGACCCTACAAAGTAACCAATTTTGTGTCACTGTGACAAAACACCTGACATCAACTATTGAAGGAGACTTATTTTGACTCACAGCTTCAGACATTTCAGTCCCCAGCCAGCCATTTCCATTGCTGCTAGGCCTACAGTGAAGGACAACATCATGGTGGCTGGGTATGTTGACAGCTGCTAACCTAATGGCAGCCAGAAAGCTAGGGGCTGGGCCCAGATGTGGCCTCAAGGTCATTCCTCCAATGATACATTTCCCTCAAATAGGCTCTACCTCCTCTTTCCATCAACTTTTAGTAATCTCATCAAATTGGAATCTTATCTGTGGATTAATCCACTGATGAAATTAAAATCCTAATGATCCAATCACTTCCCAAAAAGCCCATCAGCAACCAAGCTTTCAATACAACAAGCCTTTTGAGGAGATGTCTGCATCCTAACCATAGCAATGTGACACTCAAGCAATTTATTCCCCCTTTGATGAGCAGTCAGAGTCTGCTGCTTATATCAAGTAGCCCTACTAATCAAACAGCCCACAAGCTATTCAAGCAGAAAAGGAAACCATCAGTCTACAGTGGCCTCCACTGAGATAAAGGTATTTTCCCTTCAACAGAACTAGATTCTGAAAATATGATTCAGGGAGTTAATGGGATAGATGTTGGAAAAAGCAGTTGAATGAAAATGGATACCACAAATATTCACATGTAGTACAAGGAAAATAGCAGGTATTAAAAATATGGTGGTGGTTTTCTTCTAGAAAAGTTGAAAGAGTGAAGTCATTCTAGAATACAAAGTCACTGATACACAGAGTACACTGAACTGTGTGTGCCAGACAAAGTCAATGCCATGTTTCCCAATCCACACACATGTTCTCTTGTCCATCAATACTCTGACTTGTTCATAAAATGAATACAGCGTCATGTCAAGCAGTTAGCTGCTACATAAACCAAGAAACGTGTGAACCCAGACATCTTAAGAGCAAGATGAGCTTTACTCAAGTTTCCTCTCTTAGTGTGTGGTTCATCAGTGTTCAGCAAAACAATGAGCCATGGGATTCTCATGCCCTTCAGAGTGTGTCTACCATGTGTGCATCTCCTATTTGCACCTCACGCATTTGCCCCATGGTAGAACCTCCATGAAAAATAATATCCCTGTAGCACCCCCAAGGATGTTGGCCCAAATAATCCAAACCCAAAACTCCTAGGGAAAAATAAAACACCTCTTTCCATTTACCTACCAAAATTATTTGAAACTGATACTGCCAAGCTTCAAAATGCTGATTTTAGCCAAGCATCTACCTGTAGCCATAGCAGTGTGGAAGGCTAAAACAGGAGAACTGTGAATTGGAACCTGGCTTGGGCAACTCAGCAACTCTTGCTCAAAAAATAAAATTGCAAAAAGGAGTAGAGTTACAGCCCAGTGCCAAGCCCCAGAGTTTAATCTCCAGTACCATAAAAAAAGAGAGGCTCCTAATCCTCCACCTAATTGAAAATTTTATTTGAATGAAAGCACTAGTATTTCCTATTTTAAGAAGTCAGAAATCACAAATGATCAGAGTGGGATCAAAGCTGAAGAAAGATTTTTATACATGCAATCACCACCCCACTTCCTCTGAAAAAAACATGGCAAATGCTTGCTCAATTTTCTTTTTCACCTCAAAACCATTCCATGCTTATTCTTATTTCCCCTGTTTATGCATTTAGTCTTTGTTAACAAGCCAACCAACTAATGTAAAGCATAGATTTTTATTCAAGCAGTGCCAATAGCATGCTGGTCAAACTCCAATACCTTCCTGCCTTTTAGAGCACCATTAGGGATGTGATTTGAGGTGTGAAGGCTTAACCTCTTATTGGCCACTCAACTGGATGTAACCGATCTGGAAGCAAGTGGCCGAAGCAGACAGAGCCTCCTGGAAAGGCAACCTTAAATACTGAAGGGCCAGAGAATAATAAATGCTGTTTGTGGATCTCAGGCTCTCTCTGAAAAGCAGCCCCTTGACCTGGCAATTGAAGGGTTATGGCAGTGTGGATTTCATGGCATCCTTTGGATTGACTTGTTCCAGAAACAGTCCCCAGCCCAAAGATTTCGTTGCAAATGATGTATTAAGAACCTTCTCTCAGAAGAAAAAGGTCAAGGATTGAAAGAAGAAAGAGAAAGAAACCAAATGTACATGTAAGAGTCACTTTTGCATCTAACTATGGCCATGTGCCAAGGTGCTAGCTGACACGATGTCCACATAGGTAGGAAGAGATTTCTATATTCCTTACATGGAATATAGGTGCAGCCATGTTGAACCATGAGATGATCCTAAAAGCAAAATCTACAATATTTTTTAAAACTTTTGTTAATATATTTTGTGCATGGTCTCACTATGCAACTCAAACTCATAGTGATCCTCCTGTTTTCAGCACCCCACCACCACCACCAGCACTGGGATTACAGGTGTACACTATCATGCCCGGACTCAGTTGCCAGCTCAGCATGTCTGGGGGCAGGGCCAGCATGGGATGTGGTGCCAGGAATCAAATCCTGGTCCCCGTGCTTGCCTAACCAGGCTCTTAGTCCACTGAGCTATCTCACAGACCCTTAAAAACTGTCAATTTATAGACTTCACACAGCATATACTAAGGCTTGGAAGAAGATCCCTTCCAAACTTAAATATCAGAGTAACATAAATACTCATTTTTTTCTCTTTTCTTTTTGAGACTAAGTCTCACTATGTAGTCCAGGCTGGTCTTCAACTCACCGTACAATCCAGGCTTTCCTCAAACTTGCAGTGATCCTCCTGCCTCAGCCCCTTGAGTGCTGGTATTACAGGCATAGACCACCATGCCTAGATTAACTACCATTTTCAAATCAGTGCATGTCAAAGATCACTACACATATGAATCACAAGGAGAACTCATCAAAATGCAGGTTCTCACCATACAGTCTGGATCAGGACTGAGATTAGACATTTCTTAAAAGTTCTTGGATAGTGCTGATGCTACTGAAATCCGCATCATTTTTTAAATAGCCAAAGACTATACTGCTATTATTCTGATGTTCTACCATTTGCCACTGAAATTAATCCTAAGTTTTTCATTTGGAGAGAAGTACGTTTCTTTCTTCTTTAAGCCCATATAACATGGAAATTCTCCACTAATGCAGCAGAAGAGTACACCAAATTAATGTACTCCATATCCATCTGGTTTCATTTAGCATGTATGTTTTAGTTCTAAAATCTCTTCCAAATTTTACATGTGTGTGGAAGGTGACTGGAACACTGACAAGTTCAGTAGCTCACTGTGCCATCAAGAGGCATTCCCTGGATTGAGGTGGTCATCAGAGGCATGACCTTGGAAGGTATGTGCTTCCCCCTGATATCCCCTTTGAGCCAGCTTGCTGGCTGCCATGAACTGAGCACTTGTGTCTCATCCATCCTCCTGTACCATCCTGTTTCTGCCTTGAAGCCACCAGAACATGGAATAAACCTATGAGTCAAAATGAACTTCCTCACCTCTAAGTTGTAGGTAATAGATATTTTGCCCAGCAATGAAAAAATGACTAAGACAGATTTGGGAACCAGAGGAGAAATGAGGTTGTTGCTGTGACTGTACATGAACAGGCAGTTTAGAATCCTTTGGAACTGGTTCATGGGAAGAGTTTGGGAAGGTTTGGAGATGCTAGATAGAGAAGTCCTACAATCAACAAACTGAGCTTGATGGGAGATTCTGATTGGACCTCAGAAGATGGAAATGCTGATAGAAATGCACACAGTAGAAGCTCAGGAGGTTTCAGTTGGGAGCAAGGACTCCATTGGCAATTGGACTACAGGCCTGTGTTTTATACCCTGGGAGAAAATTTGTCTACATTTTGCACACATCCTGAGACTTCCTGGGAAACTGAGATTAAGGGTAATAGTCCAATTAATCTGGAAAAAATTTGAAAACATCCCACTGCTGACTCTATGGCATGAGTGCTGGCTGCTTTTAGCCAAGTGTCTTACTTGCTTTTCTCTCATTGCTGAGCCAGGATGTCTGAAATCTGACACCCAGAGTTAAAAGAAGAAAGGTTTATTCAGCTCACAGTTAGTAGATGTTTCAGTCCATAACTGGCTGGCATCAAGGCAGGGTGGAGTTGCATGGTGGGCAGAAGATGACAAAGCAACAACAGAGAACCACAGCTCCTTCTATCCCTTATGTCTTATCCAAGATACTTAATACTAGTGCCCTTGAGCCTACCATTACACTATGAATCAGTCCCAGAATCACACACTCTATATCCACCAACTTCTGAAGAAGCCCCACCTGTGACTACCTGAAGCTTTGGAAGAACATCTGTACACAAACAATAATATTCTGTTCCTGGTTCTTGAAAACTCAAGCACATTCTCTTATGTCAAAGGCATTTAGTCCATCTCAAAGAGATGCCAAAGCCCTAAGAGTTTCACAGTTGTTGAAAAATTCAAGTCCAAAGTCCCATCTAACATTTAAGACAAACTGTTCGTTTTAAGCCTCTCTACAAATTAAAAGAAGGTTAAACACTTCCAACATTCAATGGCACAACATAGGCATTACCATTCCAAAAGTAATAACAGGGAGAGAGAACAGAGGATTTGGCTCAGTGGTAGAATGCTTGTCTAGCAAGTTGGAAGCCCTGGGTTTAATCCTTGGCACCAAAAACAAAAAGTAAACCTCCCCCAAAAGTTATAACAGGAGGATAACAAGGAATGGTAGCAAAGAAAGACCCAAATTCAACAGGGAAAATATTAAATCTCACAATTCATCTTTAAGCATCCCTATCAATGTGTGGCAAATAGTGATCTCCAAAGGGCTTAGGTGGCTCTGGTCCTATGGCATTGCTGGTATTTATAGCTCCCATGACCTTTCTATGGTCCTGACTGCTCTCTCCTGCAGCTTTCCTCAGACAACAATGGACTTCCCAATGTTATCAGGTCATTGCAGCACCTCTTGTTTCATATTCACAGCCTCACACATTGCTTTCTCAGGGCAACTCTGCCTGGCTTCCCAGATCTGGAAGCCTTTCTAACCCCACAACTGTTGCATTCTACATGTACCTAAAAGAAGCATCACATAGATGATACCAGGGTCTGCTGCTAGCTGGATCAGTTGCTAAGCACTTCTCTTCATTGTAGTAGTTTAGTGCCTGTGAAGCAAATCCAAAAAACAACTTCCTAGGCAACTGCTATACTGGAACATGACGCTCTTGGGCTCTCTTATCAAAGCAAAGACTTTTTACAGTTTTGAGGCTGCAAAAACTGAGTTCTGCTACTTCTTTTGATGCCCTCAGACCATCTTTTATATTCCTTCTCAGAAATCAAGTTTTTCTCTGCTCTCTTTGGAGTCTACAGCTTCATAAGTGGTTGTTTTCTGTCCAAATTTACAAAGTGTAAATCATTCTTCCAGGCCCTTTTCTCTTGATTCTCAACATAAATTTAGCTAAAAGCCCACCATAGTAGCCATGCCACAACTTCAACATTAGACTGCCTCGAAAATTGTCCTGCAAAATTAATTAATCCTCCACCCTTAACCTCAGTCTAAAGCAAAGTCTCTGCACAGGAGCAAAATGCAGACAAGCTTTTTGTCAAGGAACAGCATACACTGTCTAAAGTCCAACAGCCAAAGCACTTCTTCTTGACAGAAATCATCCAAGCTTGTTCTTCATTGGCAGGATTTCTATAAGCCTTCTAGTCTTCTGAGCTTTGACAGAATCCCTCATCAAGTATTGCCTAAGTTGTTCCAACTCTATTTTTTTGGCTGACATTTCTGAACCTTTCCAAACTCTCCCCATAAGCCATTCCCAAACATTCCTGAACCAAATGATTAGGTATAATCACAACAACAACCTTACTTCCCTAGTATGAAATTCTGTTAGTTAGTTATATGATACATGATGCAGGAGTGACCACTGAACAGGCTTTTGTGCAAGGCAATGAGGCTAATTTTATATTGTCCCAATGGAGACTGGCTAAGATCATGGAAGATGTCAGTTCCTGGACAGATTAAGAATTTTGTGGGACTTAGAGAGCTGTTCTCTGAAGGAACTTGAAGGTTGGATACTAGTGGTCGGTGATCACAGTATGGTTAGAACAATCAGCACAGGTGTATAGACAATGGCAGACTTTAGTTCTGGGGAGACTGCACATCCTTTCCTGGTCTCTCATCTTTATGGCTTTCTGCTCTGTGAACTGAGGTCAGCATGGCCCATTAGTGGATTCCTATTGTTTGCTGAGAATGGCATGCTTGCTGACAGGTCTCCTCTGGATCAGACATGACAAGTTACTATCTCTCACTGCTAAGCCAAGACACCTAACACCCAAAGTTAAAGGAGGAAAGGTTTATTTAGCTCACAGCATGTACAGGTTTCAGTCTATAATTGTCTGGCATCATGGCAGGGAGGCATGGCACACAGGGCTTGAAGAGAAGAAAGAGTTCATGTCAGGAAGAAAGTAAGAGAGCAACAAAGGACTCAGCTCTTTCTATCTCTTTTCTTTTAAACAGGCTACTTAGGGTGAGTAGCACTCTCACACCCTTAATCCCAATGCCCTTGAACTGGTATTGCACCACAAATCAATCCCAGTGTCACACACTCTAGATCTAGTGGCTTTTGAAGGAGCCCTACCTAACACTGTACAAGGCTTTGGAGGAACATCTATATGCAAGCCATCATATCAGAGCTACAGATTTTGAAAATCAGGAACAAAAAGCAGATGTGAAAAGTATTCATCAAAAAGAAGCACCTGCAAAACTGAGGTCATGGAAGTCATGGTTACTTAAAAGATTAGCATTTTAAAAGCCAAGTATTGGGGCTGGAGAGATAGTTCAGCAGTCTAACGTGCCTGCTTAGGCAAGCTTAGGCAAGTTCAGGGGACCATGGTGCCATCCCCAGCACCACATGCCATGTCAGCTCTGCCTTCAGGTTGGGCTGAGCTGGCCAAAAAAAAAAAAGTATTTTTGTATCAGGACAATAGGACATCTCAGAAATCAACAATGTTCCACTCTTTCCAGGCTCAGCAAAAAACTACATTGCTTTCATTTGAAAAGAAAGCCCATAAGCCCCTACTTTAGAATGGCTGCCTAGGGAACTGGTCCACAGCGATGTTTCACCTTGCTCAGATAGAAACTCAGGGGCCTCCACAGCCATGACCCCAGGGAGTCTGAATTCTGTTCAAATTTCAGGCAAATCTTGGCATTATCCACATGATACTGATAAGAGTTGTAGAATCAGGCAAGCTCCCATTAAGATTTCAGATGAAGGCCTGGGGGCCCAGGCAGTGTGCCCCTGAGAGAACAGTGTACCAATCTGTGAAAGTGAAGCTGAAAGTGTAGTGGAAGCCTCAGGAAGTTGGAGATGCCAGGAATAAGAACCATCTGCTTAGGAAAGCAATGGGCATGCAATAGTCTAAGCCATGAGGAAAACCATGTGGGCTGCAACTGGCAATGCTGCAGAGGCAGAGCTGCCCAGGCCCTTCGGAATTCACATCTCACCACAAGCCTCAAGTAGTATTGGCCTACAGGATTTAATAACTTAACAGTTTGTACTGATTGCATTTGTTTACATGCAGACTATCCTGAGAATGGTTCTGGCAGGCATCATTTCAACCAGTTAATTCTTGAACCAAGTAAGTCTGATAAAATTTCCTATTATAAAAACTAAGCAAAAAATGAAAATGTTGCTTTCCAGGCTCAGTAAAAAAAAAAACTATATTGCTTTCATTTGAAAAGAAAGCCCCTGCGTCCCTACTTTAGAGTGGCCACCTAGGGAATACTCTGGGATGTATTTAAAAACAGGTCATCTTGTATTTAAATAATTGCACTGGTCAGTGGTTAATGCTTGTTCCTCCGGGTTTCAGACTTGCTTTCTATCCCCTTCTCTCTTTTACAATGAGAATATTTACCCTGGGCATGACATGTTCAAAGTATTTGGCACCTTTTTTTATTTTTATATAAGCATATGGTTAAAACTCAACCTTGAGTGTCAGAGACAACTGGACTTTTCTACAATGCTTGTGAATGTGGCACCCTTTAGAGATGGGCTAAACACTTCACATGAGATGAGCATGAATGTTTTGGGGAGCTGGAACAAAGTGTCAGAGGTTACATTTCAAATATTCCCCCAAAATTTACATGTGTGTGAAAAATGAATGGAGCATGGGTGTACTGTATTCGTGACTAAATTAATGCATGGACAATTCAGTAACTGAATGTGCCATTAAGGCATGGGTCCCAGCTGGAGGGGGGCACGAGAGGCATGGCCTCAAAGTATACATTCTTGTCCTTGGCTCTTCCCTTGTTTGCACCTTGCTACCCTAGGCTGAGCTCCTTTCCATCTCTCATCCTCCTCTGCCATGCTCTTTCTGCTATAGAAGCAGCTGACCATGGACTAAAGCTGTGAGCCAGACTAAACCTCGCCTCCTTTAGGTTCGGGTAGGTATTTCATCCCTATGGCAAAAAGATGGCTAAGACAGGACACAACTGAAAAATGTGATCACAAGACCAGAAATGCTACCCAGTCTTTATAGTTTAGTAGAACATTTGAGGTATGTGTAGTGTGGTTTGACAGGGACCTAGTGGTCTTCATGTTTTAAAAGTCACAGTTACACATTAAAAACTTGTGTTTTAGTTCATATGATTTGTTGCTCAACTGAATGTACATGTGGCCATATTGGAACGGAGCCTTTGACATTATCTCATGACTTCCCATAATGTCCCCCTCAGAGACCTTAACATGTTCAAGCTGTCTTTTTTCTATGTATTCACTGCTATTCGAGATCCTCAGCCTCTGACTACCCCAAGGAGGATACAGAGGCATACTAGCTGAATATCAATGAGGGGTACGCACAGAACACTGAAGTCTGCCAGAGCCGCTCCCCTCTCCACCACAGTGAGTCCTTCCTGGCCTGCGACCTGGAAGCCTGAGATTCCACCTGCATGGGCTCGGCAGCTTCAATCTAGTGGAAGATAGGGTGTGCTTGCCTGACTGGTGGCCTTAGCTACACTGCTCCATTGACAATAACTGGATCTTTTCTAAACCCTCAGCTCTGAGCCTGCTGGGGGCACAACCCAGTCTCAACAGTAGAAATTTTACTAGTGTTTTCAGCTGCTGTTGTTGGCAGTTAGATGTTTAGAAACTCTCCTTTGGGGAATTATAAAGTGAGAACTTGGCAGTGTTGGCTGCATGAGATGGGGCTTTATGTGTTTGCAGGGATGTTTAAGGGACCCCTTGTGTCAGCTAAGGTTATCCTTGCCCTAGGTAGCGAGCAAGCTTGCTCATTGTTCCAGATGCCTGCAAAATATAAGTACGTAGCTTGAGCCCAAAGGAAAATAGCTTTGGACACCTGCTCACCACCATGCAGAATGGGTTCTTTGCCTCAAGTTCACGTTGATTCACATACTGAATTGGCTTTTTAAAACCTTATTTAAAACTTTACTACTCTTAAACCTCATTGGAGCTTTTCAGTCTGCACACTACTCTTTTGTGTACTTTTATTAATATTTTATTTCAATAATTGGCCAAGGAGGGGCCAGAGAGATAGCTCAGTGGAATAAATGCTTGCCTGGCAAGCACAAGGTCCTGAGTTCAATCCCTGGTACCACCAAAAAAAAAATAATAATAATTGGCCAAAGAGTAGACCCCTCTTCTGTCAGTGAGGCACTAAGAAAGGAGTTAATATGATCATATGACTATTTTTGGTTTAAGAGAAAACCTAAAGAAAACAAACACCTGCAGGTGCGGAGATGTAATTTATACCTAAAATGTTCCCTAAAAGTTTCATGTGTTCAGAGCTGAGTTTTTTGATAGGTGATTTGATCATAGGGGTGCTGTACTCATTAGTGGATTGATCAGTGATGAGTCAATAGTGAATTTGCTGTTAGTCTATCTATGTATCTAACTATATCTATCTATCTCTGAAATGTAACTTTTTCAGAGAATTATATTTTCTGCCATGATACAAGAAGCTTTCCTCCACCACACCTTACATTCAGCCAACCATGGAGCGAATCCTTGGAGACTGTGAGCCTTGTGGGTCAAATAAACCTCTCTCTCTCTCTCTCTCTCTGTATTTTAGGGAAGGTCTACAGGGTGTTCAGGATCTCACTACTAGATTGGACTCATAGTGATCTGCCTGTTCACAGCTTCCCAAGAGCTGTGATTATAGGCGCATGCCACCATGCCCAGTCTCAATTGCCATCTCAGTGCACCCTGGAGGTGAGAATGGGGGTGGGACCAATACAGCAGGCCCAGGGATCGAACCCTGGTCCATGGACCTGCCTGCAGGCACTTTAATCCGCTGAGTTATTTGGCCAGCACTTCTCTTCCTTTAAATTAGAGGTGTTGGGTATCTTGTCCCAGACATAAGAAAGTAACTGGCTTAGAAGGTCACATGACATTGAACCAAGTGCTTTTTGTGTGTGGTAGAATTTGACCTGGGGGATTCAGTTAGAGGAAACTCTTCTTTAATCAATGATTGAGGGCCACACTACCAGCCATGTCCCATGTAGATCTGAAATCTAATATTTGGAACGCTGAACTCATTACCTTCAGTTTTTCCTCCCCAGAACAGTTTCTTTTTGGTTTCTTCCCAATCTACTCCTTCCTTGGTTCATTCTCAGGACCTCGGGGCCATCGCTTCTTACTTGTCTCTTCACTTCCCAACTCAGTTTACCCTCAAGTTCTAGATGAACCCCTAGATGAGATCAAGAGCTTTGCACCCAGCCTCTGAGCCAGATTTCTCCCCTCAAATCTGCCTCACAGCAGCCAGTGCAAGCTATTCTTCCTCAGAAATGACATTCTTTCTCCTTTCAACAGCCTATAGAGTTTCTACCTGCTCTGTAAATTCCAGGAATTTCTTGTGGTTTTCTCCAGTTTTCTTTCCAAATTGTAGTTGCCTTCTCTTTTTTTGGCATGATTACCTGCACAAGCATTCTGTTGGGAAAAAAAACATTTACTATCTACTAAACAATAAACAAATAATCTTCAAGAAAGTGTGCCAGTAGCTATGAGAGATTGCTATCAGCTGTCAAAGGCAGATGTATACTTGCCCTCTCTCTATGGCATCTCTTTCACTTTCTGTCTTTCAGCCTGGGTGATCAGTCCATTCCCACATGAGCCTCCGGGATTTGTGTCCTCCACAAGCCTTTCTGGCACTCTAGCCAGGTTTTTGTTTACTCTCCTCTCACCCCCTGCTCCCAGTCCTGGGGACTGAACTCGGGGAGCATTGAGCTATATACTCAGACCTTTTTTATTTTTTTTATTTTGGGACAGTGTCTGACTAGGTCACCTAGGCAGAGCTTGAATTTGTGACAGATGTGCCTCACTCCACCCTACTCACTATTTAGATCTATATGGATCTCCTCTCTCTCTCTCTCTCTCTCTCTCTCTCTCTCTCTCTCTCACACACACACACACACACACACACACACACACACACACACAAGAACATGTCCCAATACTTAAATATTCTTCCAGAAACATTCTGCTGGTAAAAACTATAAATGGTCCCACAATGGCTGAAGCCACAAAGATCAGAAGACACAACACTCTTCATGGCCTAGCTCCTTTTATTCAGGATGTCCCACCATGGCAGCCTCAGAAGGATAAGGCAATGTTCACCAGGCTCTCTCAGGATGCAAATGTGCTCCCATCCAGAGAAGAGTGAAAGAAAGAAAAACAAAGATCTGTCAGATGATAATTTCCCAGCACCTCTGCTTAACGTGCATGGGTTACTCACTTAGATGCATGTACTGACAGAGAACAGGAAGGGCTTTTTTTCCCAGAAGGAATAATATAAGACAGCCAATCTGTACCCCCAAAAATTGTGCTGTTCACCCTATAGCAGTACACACACACACACACACACACACACACATAGCTGAGGGCACACTTGCAACTGTAAAACTGCAGATCAGTGTTGCATGGGAGACCACTTTTCTATCCTGGAACTTACATTTGTTGCACATCACATCATAAACATAACCTCATATTTATTGAAAAAAATCATCAGATACACCAGCCAAAGTGCTTCTTCAGGCTCTAAAAAACAAGCTTCTATTTTGATGAATTTGTTCTGTGCTTCTGAACACACTGCGGAAAAAGTTAATGAATGAGGCCCAGGTAAGCCTGGGGGTTTTCTTTAAATCAGTGCATCAAAAGTCACAGCACATTCCCAGCAGTTTTAAGAGAGGTTGTTGATAGGCATATTTCAAAGCAAACAACACCACTGCCCTGACAGGCCAATTATATTACCTTACAGTGCCTACAGGCACATAAATTATACACCAACATATTTTACCCTATTCCTAAGAAAGCCAGTGTTGCTTGGTGGCCACAGATTTCGAAGCATCTGATAGCATGCCCTGCCCCCTGGTGAGCTCTCAGGGAAGGACTCTGTGTCCTAAAATACCTCGTGTCCAGGTCCAGGAAGCTGCTAAAGACACGGACAGAGGAGTCAGACAAGGCTAGGAGGGAACACAAAATGAATGGCACAAGCTCCATACTTGTGCTAATCAGAGCTTGATAGGAGACAGGAATGATCCAGAACGACTGATCTTCAAAGGACCTTCAGGGAAATTGAAGCAGGTTCTAGAGAAGAACCCAACACAGTGACAGGGAGGGACGAGGTCAGCCATGGGAGGGGTTTCCACAGGATAAGTATTCAGTTTAGGAGGCTGAATAAAATGAAGCTAAAATAAAAGTCAATGTTCATTCCAGACGTAAAACCACATAGTCAGGTAACATTTTGCTTATTTGTAATACTTTACAATTACAAATGAAGATAAAAATTTAATTTAAAAAAATACAAATGAAAAGTCATTCATTTATCTCTCCTTGGGCTTCTCCTCTGACAGACGCCTTTCAGCCACCCAAGTGTCACACAATGTAAGGGGGAATCATGTAACCCATAAAGTGCTTTAGAAAGAATTAGAAAGCCATGACAAGCCAAGCGTGATGGTGCATGTCTGTAAATTCCAGCACTTGGGAAGCTAAGGCAGGAGAAGTTGGGAGTTTGAGACCATCCTGGGCTACGTCCTTATTCAAACTAACCTTTTTGTAGGTAACTTATTCATACATGAATTACACTTCCTTGAAAATTAGTATTTCAGCAAAAAAAAAAAAAGTCAAAAAAATTATAAGCAATGGGCCACTCCTGGTGGCACATACCTGTAATCCCAGCACTTGGGAGGCTGAGGCAGGAGGATCAGTGCAAGTTCGAGATCAGCCTGGGCTACAAAAGTGAGCTCAAGGCCAGCCTGAACTGCATAACGAGACCCTGCCTCAAAAACACCAAAAAAAAAAAAAAAACTATAAGCAAGAAATTTCTCAATATTTGGGAAGATGAATCACTATGTATGTAGGTACAGCAATCTAGTAATATAAAGAATCACTATATATACCTATAAATTTCTTTGTAATTAAGACTATATTTCATGACTCTGATGTTTAAAAATTAACAGGAATTCCAAAAATCTCATTTTAAAGACAAGGAAATTGAGATTCAGAGAACAATTTGCTGCTGTTAAGACTTTTATCCGGCTTAGAGAGGAAAAAAGAGATAACATAGGCCAATAAGTATGTTTTTAGAGAATGAAGGTTAGGCACTATCAACAATGCCATAAACATTCAAAAGAAGGTAAAACTGTATCTGTATTTTTAAATATTGCATTATTAACTTAATATTGTGGTCATAGGAAGGAAATGTATTTTAAAATAATATAAAATTTATACCAGCTGTGCTGGTCAAAATGCCCACACTAACCTCAGATCTTTTGACTAAATTATGGCAATAGCAAGGAGTAGTTCAAGTTGCAGAAGGAATTAAAGGCATTAAACAGGGCCAGCCAGGTAGCTCAGTGGACTAACGTGCCTGAATGCTATGTCAGTCTAGCCCCCAGGGTGCACTGAGATGGCAATTGAGACTGGACATAGTGGCACATGCCTATAATCCCATCATTTGGGAGACTCAGAATAGGAGAATCACTGAGTCCAACCCATGTAGTAAGACCCTACAGGCCCTGCTAAATACATAAAAAGCAATTAAATAAAAGAGATTAATCAGCTGTCATTAAAATAAGATGACTATTTTGGATTATATGGATAGGTTTAATGTAATCTCCAGAGTCCTTAAGGGAAAGAGAGAAGCAGAAGCAGTAGAAGTCAGAGAGACACTGAACAACAAAGGAGAAAGAGAGATGCTATGCACTGGCTTTGCAGATGCTGGGAAGGGACTCAGTCTAACAGGTAAGGACAGTCTTAGAAACAAAAACTCACTGACACAGTCTTCCCTAGATCCTCCCAAAAGGACCCCAAGCCTGCCAACACCTTGACTCCAACCTAGGGATGCCCTAAGGGCCTTTTAATTCACAAAACTATTGAACAATAAATTTATGTTGTTTGAAGCCATGATGTGTCTGGCAATTTGTTACAGCAGTGAAAGAAAAACTAATGCACCAATTTCTCAAGAGCATAAGTTTATCTATTTGTCAAGTACTCCTTAGACCAGCGATGCCCAACCTTTTTAGCACTAGGGGCCAATTTTTGAACAGGAGTGGAGTGGGATGGGGTTGGGGTTAATTAAGGGTAATGCAAGCTCATCACAATTATGCATTTTATTATTATTGCATCATGCATGTTATTACTATTACATTGGATTTGGAGTCTCATAAGGAGCATATAACCTAGATTCCCCCCACCCCCACCCCATGTACAGTTCACAGTAGGGTTCACCTTTCTATGAGAATCTAGTGCCAGGCTGTGACAGATCTCCAGCTGTGGGCAACTTGTTACACCCAACTGAGCTGAACCAACGTGGTGCTGGCTGCGGGAGGCCCACCTGAGGACTGTTGCCAGCAGTATAAGGGGCAGAACTAGAGAAGAGAGACTGTAGGAAGCTGCTAAAAGCTGTGGGAAGCTATTGGGAGCTGATGCGTCTCTTGGAGGAGCTTGTGTGCTGTCTCTCCTGATGAATTTGGTTGTTCTTGTGGGAGGAGGAGCTCAGGACTTTGATATCACTGAGAATGGCTACAGTTCACTTTGTGGGAGCTGTGGTCCTCACTGTGCACATTGCTTCCTGGCTTCAGAGGGGAAGATGGTGCAAACCCCTGAAGAAACTTGTTGCATTGGCTTTCCTGATGGGAACTCACTATTCTCATTAGTGGAGGAGCTAGGACCTCACTGTTGCTGAGGATGGCTGTGGTACTTTTCAGGGCAGCTCTCATTCCTACCATGAGCACTGCTTCCTGGCTCCTGTTCAGATCCCTCAGCCTGCTAACACAGACCCTTCATTGCACTGGCACAGACTTTCTAGCTTCCACCCCTAGCCTTTGGGCCTCCCAAATGCATATCTATGAAACAGGCCTCTGTGAGACGTTGATGTGGGCTTTCGGCCTCCAGTTGTACTTGTGGGAGGCATTGTTATGAGCTTCAGGTTTTCAGATGGACTCATGCAGGATATTAGGATCCAGGCCCTCAGCTGGTTTCTTTGCTCTTTAGTGTGTGGACTGATTTCCTGAACTTCTTGCATATGATTCTTTGGGTGATTCATTATAAAATAATCTTATAAAATATGTCTTGCAGTGGATTGTTCCCCTTGAAAAAAACCCCAAACCAGGACACAAGCTGCTCAAACTTGAGGCAAAACTCAGGCAGTAAGCAAGTGATGGGAAGTGGCTGCAAATGCAGGCATCGTTTCTCTTGCTCACCTGCCACTAATTTCCTGCTGTGCAGCCCGGTTTCTAATGGGCCACAACTGGCACTGGCCCATGGCCTGAGAGTTAGGGAGCCCTGGCATAAGCTACCACCCTGATACAGACATAGATAAAATCAACATACAGACAAAATATGGGATATGGTTTTCTAATTCATAGTGATGTCTGGCCAAAGCTGCTTTTTAGTGAAGAAATTTGCAAAATATTTCATTTGGCCATCTCTTAATTGGTGTCTCTGAAGAGTCACAGATTAGCATTTCAGGTGGTCCCACCTGAGGTGAAATTTTCTTTATTTTTAGAGGACTCAGCAACATCTGATGCTCCTCCCCCATGATGAAGCTGATACAATACCAGTAGCCATCTGTGGAATAAAATGTGAGAACACTAAAGGAGTGACACAAGAAGGAAAAAAAAGAATGATAGCACACACAGGAGGAAAGCTTAAATGGGGGACTACAGGGAAAACAGGAGCATGACAGCAATTTTTAGCAACAGAACAATCAACTATAGAGATAAAAGAGTATAAAGATGTACAAGAAGAAGGCAAATGAAAATGTGGAGATGCTTATTGATTCCAGCCTTGTGCCAGGGTCCCAGCCTGTCTGGGAAGGGCAGTATACATAGACAAATAGCTAGATAAGAGCAGACATGTGGAGTGTGATGGCCAAGTTGGCCTCTCTACCCCAGGTAAGGAAGTGAGCAAGACATGCTACATGGTTGTACTGGGTATTTCATTTCTTAAAATGAACATGAAAATACAGCGTAATTCTGATTCTCTCTTTTGCTGGAAGTCTTCAAATGTGGACTGCAGGCAGCAGTAATTTCTACACCAGTATGTGTACATACTCACAAAGCAACACAATTTCCTTCTCCTAAACAGGTAGAAACAAAACTAATGATCTAAAACTGTGTTTCTTCTGTGGGTATTTTTTGGCTGAGTTTGAACTACACTTCATTAAGACAAAATTTGACTTCTGGAAAGATGGCTGTGAAAACCTAAGGCTTTTTCTTTCCCGTTTGGCCTCTGTTTTCCCAGAAAATAGAAATTACTGCAGTGCAAGAACAAGGCTGGTTATCCCTCCACCTCTGGCACTCTTAATCATCAACATGATATTTTACAAATGTGTTAAGCCTTCTGGACGTTATGATTTATTCTGTAACATCTCCCAGTGTTAGATTTGCTGTGATTGTTAAATGCGTGACATTTCTTCAGCTTTCTAATCAATCTCTGCAAGTAACAAAGCCAGGCCTCACTGCCATTTCCCACCAGCATAAATGCACGTGTTCTGAGATTTGGAGAAACTGAATTTCAGTGGTAGGAGCTTGAGATTTACCCACTGTCAAACTCTCTTCCTTGCTGTGGCAGCGCACATACCAGAGCCAACTCACCAAGTTTCTAAATGGAGCAGAAGCCATGTGGTTCTATGTGCTCAGTTGTTCCCATGTGTAATTCAGTTCCTGATGAAGCAACAGTAAAATTTTAAATGTGTTTATGTGTGTTTCTGCAGCTTACAATTATAAAATCTAATTGATACATACTATGCAACAATTATAGAATTATAATCTGGTAAAGCCCCAGATACTAGATAAAACCTTAGATTTTTCTTTTTGGGGTGGTGAGACTGAGTATTGGACCCAAGACATGTGTGTGTTAGACAAGGGCTCTACCAGTGAATTACACTCTTTCAACTTTTTATTTTGAGAAAGGGCCTCCCTACATTGTCCAAGCTGGGCTCAAACTTGCAATCCTCCCACCTCAGTCTCTCAAGTAGCTATAATTACAAATGCCCACCACAAGTGGTCCTAGACTCTCTTCTCACACTTAATAGCTACACCAAATATTACCTCCTTAAAGATGGTGATAATATTTTTTCACACACACAACCCTCACAGCCTAGTGACAACACATTAAGGAGAGATGAAATTCATGATTAGTCCCTGGTGTGTGGTGGACATTTGTTTTGATAAGTCATGTGTCACCCAAGTTATACTCCTCCTTCTAGTGACAATATACTTGCTTGATTTTTTTTAAATTTCTAATGAAATCATAAGCAAAAGACAATTTTTGACTGAGTGAATTCCCTGTTAAAGCAAAATCATCTTTTATTTTTTTTAAGTCTCTTGAACTGAAACATAAAAATATTTAAAAACCTGAAATACAGTTTATTGTCTATAGCTTCTGAATTGAAAGACAAGCAATGGTATTTGCAAACAACCCACATGACTGTACATTCTGGAATTTTTATGAATTGTTCTATTTGATAGAAATTCTAGAAAAACTAATATTACCTCTTGAGCCCCTGTCTCTGGGTCAGGACCCTTTTGAGTATCTGACTACACTCTGGAAGCATCAAGAGGTGGCAGATCTCCAGGCCACTGGTGCGTGCTGGGAACCCAATGAAGTCTTGGCTCATCCTGCAGTCTCATACCAGCCTGTCTTCTTAAGGGGTCCCATTGAACAGAAGAAATCAGGACTTAGGAAGAAGCGCCATGGACTGCTCATCTGGACCTTGGCCCATCTGAATAACTAAGAAATGTCGTGAGGTTCTCATACCAGGGGCTCATGGCTCTCTGAGGCTGCTCAGGGAATGTCTTCTAGGGTCACAAATTGTTTTTGCCCTCTTCACCCACAACCTCCAGCATTAGGGGACCAACTTCATAATCTAATGCTTGTCCTTCCCCTCCTGATTTAATCTATCTTCTTCCCCTCTCTTGCAACCTCTGTCTTGGATATTCCTCCCCAGACACCCTTGGTAGCTCCCAGTGTCTCTCCCCAGCTTCCTCCTGTCATCAGAGACCTTCGTGGATTTGACCATTGTTATGGTTTGTGTCTAGATATGCCCTTCCAAAGTTTCATGCAGTCGTGGTTGTGGGTGTTTATAGTTTGCAATTGATTCATGATCCAATGATGGGATTATGGGTGCGAGTGCTACACCCACTCTAGAGTGTACAACATAAAGGCACAATATTCCTTTTTGCTCTTGTTGCCTTTGCTGTTTTCCACCACCATGAACTGTTGCCCTCTTCCACGTGCCACTCTGCCTTGGAGTCAGCTGAATATGGATTGAAACCTTCACAAACTGTGAGCTCAATAAACCTTTCCTCCCTTAACTCTAGCATCAGATATTTTGTCTCAGCAACAATAGAAAAGTAACTAAGCTGCCTGTGCCTGACGAGTGGGCCACTCTGGTAAAATGTGCAAAGAGTTCACACTTTACACTCCACACACATTCATCCTAAAAGTCAGTCCATCTGCTTGCTTCTGGCAACCATGTCCTTAGCACATTTACATCCCTGGCTTCTTTTCTAGAGGCAGATATGTGGCAGATTATTTCAACATAGCATAAACATATGATGAAAGAAGTTGAGGTAGCAATACAAACATAAGACTTCTGGCAAAAATACAATAATAAAAAGATGCTTCAGGTGCATCTACAGCTGAGGCAGAAAGGCAAAGCCAAGGAGTGTCTCTGTGCTTTGTATGTCTGCATTTGTGTGTACACACCATGTGTGTGCTCACCTGTGCAAGTTCCCATGTGTGATTGTATAGTGTGTGTAGGCAAAAGTGTATGCATGTCTGTGTGGTGTATGCTCATTTCTGAGGGCTCACATGTGTGTATGTTTGTGATGTGGGCAAATGTGTGCATACTGGACATTGCATGTGTGTATATACATGTATGTGAATTTAGTGAAAGACAAAACAGGAGGGCCCTGGGTACTGAGGATGAATTTGGAGGAAAGCAGTAAGGGAAAGGGAGCTTAGAGAGAGAGCAATGACCCTTGTGCCTGGGTCCCCTGCAGCACTGCCCACCAGCTCCAGGCCCAGCTTTCCAGGGCACACAGGCTCCTGAGACCAGTTAAAATGTCTCTGCTGTCAGTTAGCATCAATGGGTTCAGAACGGCAGAGATTGTGGGAAATATTTCTTCTTCCCTTATCTCTTTCTCTTCCACAAAGAGACCTTGCCAGAGCCACTCAGTCTAACAATAGATCTGCTTTTCCTACCAGACACTGATTTGCAGAAAGGGCTAATGTGCAGATTAAAAATGGACACTGCTGAGTGAGGCAATTTCCACCCTATGATATTTGAAAACACTGATAACTGCCATAGCAACCCACTCGCTGCCTTCAGATTCCTTCAGCTGTGATCTTCATGGCTGTTTATTACGGCCAAGAGGTTAAGACAGCGTTACCTTTCCAAAGCCCAGTAGAAATGCGGCTGGGACACTGGAGAAATTCAAGACATCTAAATTTGAAAGTTAAAGTTATATTGATTTAAATTTATTTATTTCTATTTTTTGTGGTGGAATAAATTTAACACCCCGCACATACTAAACACGTACTCTTCCACTGAGCTATACACCCTCAGCTCCAAGAGCAAAAAAATATTAATCACAAAATCTAGATGGTAGTAACGCAGATTTTCATTGTAAAATATCTTTCAACTTTTCTGTAGGCTTGAAATTTCTCAGAATAAAATGCTACCAAAGAAAAATAATGTTGATATAAAGATTGCTTTGGCAGTTGGGACATTTAGAACATGGAATAAGGAGTCGGGTGCTTACTACAGAGGCATGCAGGCTCAGAAAACAACTCTACCAGGTGATTGAAACATACGTCCTAGGGTTTGAACTCAGGATCTTACAGAAAAAAGCACTCAGTGTGGTTGAGCAAAGTGGGGCAGAAGAATCTCGGGCTGCTCTGCAGGTCAGCTGTCTATACAGGGCAGCTCCTCTTCAGCTCCAAGGAATTGCAATATGGAAAGGTTGGCCTAGTTCTGTCTGATGTTCTAATATTTTCAAGAAAAAGAAAAAATAGGAACTCTAAGCCATTAGTTTCATAAGTATTATTTACATTTAAATGTTGATTTAAAAAAAATAATAGATTATATTATAACTGAGGGGGACTTGGGATTGCCACTGCAGCTGAGGCCAAGCTCTTCCCATGAAGTCACATGAGGGGAGCTGCTCCAGTCATCTGCCACAAATTTATTCACAGCCTTGAGCCCTCTCTAGGTTGCCCAGTTCCTTCCTCTTGTTCCCATAAAAGCCTCACAGCTTTTGAAGAACCTGACATTCCACAGACAGCAGTAAGTTGGATGGAATATTCTGAGTTCCTCTTTCCTAGCACATTTGGAACTCATTAAAAGACAGAATATGAACTATCAACTAGAAAATCAATAAAAACTATATACCACTTCACAGCTATACCAGATATTAAATGAGCTCACTGCATGTACATTCTGAAAACTCCCAGAAAATTTCAATCACAAGGATTCATATGTCACTACAACTAGTGTTGTATTACTTTTCTTGAGCAGTCCAGAAAGTACTTGAGATATCTCAAGTGAATATTGGAGGGAGGGCCCAAAAGCCAAAAGGTTGAGTGTCTTCTTCTTTAAGATTCATTGATCAGCTGGGGAGATAGCTCAGCAGCCTAAGCACCTGCCTAGCAAGCACAAAGACCCAGGTTCAATCTCTGGTACCATATGCAATATCCTGTATCAAATAAATAAATAAACAATTTTTGAAAATTTAAATACATTGATATTCACACGTGACTGATAGATGCCTTTAAAAAATTCTGCAAAGAAAAAGAGTGGATTGGGCCTGGGAAATAGCTCAGTAGAATAAGCACTTGCCTGGCAAGTGCAAGGTCCAGAGTTCAATCCCTGGTACCACAGAAAAACAAAAAAACAAAACAAAAAAAAAATTAAAAAGAAAGAAAGAAAAAGAATGGATTGAAGCTCACAGTAACAATACAAACATTAAGCAGGAAAAACAACAACAAAGTAACAACACTCGCACATCTCCAGTCTGTTCAAGTTTGTACCAACCACACACTCTGTCCCTACAAATGTTATCAACAAGTAGGAGAATAACGCCTTTCATAAACTCATCTATAAGGAGAAAATCTGAAAAACAGATGTTGGGGACATCATGTAAGTAATTTCATTGCCAGAGACAGTATGTGAACAAAGACAGATGGTAGCCACAAGGGAGAGGCCACTGAATAGAAGGAGAATTGTAACTGGTAGGAGACATAGAGATTTTAGAGCTTTGTGAACAGAGAATAGTAACAATCCTGAAAAGTACACAGGGCCTGGAAACAGAACGCATCCAGTCCTCTCTCTGTTTTCCAGGTAATCAGCAGAGGACAGCACAGACAAGAACAACCAAGTCTCTACTAAGATGATTTCCAACCACTAAGCATATTCCAGATATATGCAGGCCTCAAGCACTCCAAAGTCTAATATTTTAAATATGTCTTAACTTCAATTTCACATCTTAAAAATATACATTCAATTCCTGAGAAAATAACAATGCAATACAATTATGCAATGTTTCATGAAGACAAAGGGTTCATGAAATGTGATTTTCTCTCACTGAAGATCTGTATGCTACTGTGGCTATACTTTTTCTAATAAAGAGCTCTCACTTAAACAAAACAGCAACAACAACCACCAACCAAAATAAAAGCCATACTATGTCACCTATTTAAAATATGATCACCCACATAATTAGATTTTAGAGCAGGATCAAAATGACCACAGCTCCATGAAGGAGAATAGAAAGAACCCACCAAATAGGGTAAACAATTAAACACAGGAGAAAAAGGGATACAACAGCAGTCTTTCAACTATTCTTTTTTTATACAGCAGCAAAGTATTTCCACCAGCATATTCTACAAATGGACTTCTCCTGCACCCTATGGGTTATGATTCTGTCCAGGTCTACAGGGTGAATATCAAGGAAATAGCAGTAGTTCAGTCCCACAAGTGACATCTGGACACTGAGCACATCCACGACATACTAGAACTTTGTGTAATATCCTATCCCCAAACTGTTAGAAGTAGCCTGGCATGGTGCATGCCTGTAATCCCAGTACTTGGGAGGCTGAGGCAGGAGGATCAGTGTGAGTTTGAGACCAGCCTGGGCTATAAAAGTGAGCTCAAGGCCAGCCTGAACTGCATAGGGAGACTTTGTCTCAAAAAAAAACAAAAACAAAAAACTGTTAGACGTGCTGGTCATATATTTGCTATTCAGTCTTCATATTATGTTTTATTCTTAGTAATTCTTTACTATCACAAAAACTTTCTTAGTTGATATTTTTGTATATATTAACCTATTCAAATACTGTGCGAGTATGCTGAATTGATCACAGATTTGTACATATGATACACAACATTCTGACCTCTTAGGTGGCCTCATGATTTAATTTTAGTTTTGGAATATTCTTTTGAAATATTTAATTTTTAATTAA
>PVKN010002669.1:0-41124 GCA_004027915.1 Capromys pilorides
GAGGAGGAGGAGGAGGAGGAGGAGGAGGAGGAGGAGCAGGGTGATACGGACCAGTATCTGAAGGGATGTCAGACAAAAGAAAACGTAACTCATGTATGTAATTTCAGAGACTAATAAACAACATGGTAGGAGAATAGCTCTTGGTACCACGCAGGCAAGAACTAAGTTGGGACTGACTGGGTTGAAGTGGACAGCTGCTGGAAATGTGGAACAGAGGCTGGGTGTTATCAGGCCAGGGAGCAGACTCTTGCTTTAGGAAACAACAGGCCCAGATGCTGCTTAAGGATTTTTCTCACTTGTAGCGTGCTTCAACCCCAAAATGACAACAGGGATTTTGTATCTGTTATTGATCACTGCTTGCAGTGCTTCGAATAGTGGTGGATGCTCCATAGGGCTTGGTGGAACTGCAAGGTCACGGGGAAGGCTAGTGGAGGAGGGGTGCTCACTTGGGACTTGACATTGGTGTGACATGAAAGGGAAAGGAGTTAAACCAAACTAACACGTAATAGGCATGAGGGGTTGTTACAGGGCTATATTTTATGAGAGCTACCAATACACAACCTATGTTTAGCCATCCATACCAACCTGAAAAGGAGCTAAATGGGAAAAGGTACATGAATTTTATTGTCAATCTGAAGAAAACAAGCCAACGTTTCTTTGGTTCTCTTATTCCCAACCACCATTATAGCATTATTAGCCCTTCAAATTTCTCCCCAGCAGATCTTGGATGCTCCTTGGGGATGTTCTTTTTGTCTTCTGAGGTGATGGCTATAAAAGCCTTATTTGCATTTGGTCCTTTGCTCTTCTCTGTTTTCTCTCCCACTCTGTCATGCTGTTGTCGTAGGCAGCCGAGTTAGATAGAAATATTATAGGCAGTCAGACTTAGGGCTAGGCCCTCAAGGAGACAGCACAGAAGCCAGGATACTTTGCAACTGTGAGAGACAGATTTTTCTGCTTGGGGCCAGACCTAAAAACCAAAGATAGAACAAATGCTTACTTCTCTAAAGATAAGCATCTGGAGTTGATCATCTCTTTGAGGAAGCGAGGAAGAGTCACTAATCCAGCCCCTACTGGCTACTGGCTAAACTCCTGTCCTATATTCATACCTGCTTGCTACATGCCTCATTTTCCCATTTGGTCCTGGATTTAATTGTTTTTACGAGAGCAATGGTGCTTGTAACCTTATTGGTTGACCGTATTTTTGTCCTACCTTATGCCCACCTATATGAGTTCCTGTGTCTTCACCTTTTTAATTTATAAATGTCCCTGGGAATGGTAGCTTCCCAGGGCAACCTTCTTGGGTCCCCCTTCTGTTCCTCTCTCAGACAGAAGCTTTCTTACCCCCAATGTATTCTACTCTTAACCTCCATTTGTTCCTAAAATTGATTCTTTGGCTTTAGAGAACATGAACTCATTCTGAGTAGCTTTCAGGTCGGGCGTTTCATTCCACTATATCACTGTAATAATGTCTCTTCTTCTTACTTGTTTGTTTTAGTTTTGTAACATTGGGGATTGAACCCAGGGCCTTTTCATTGAGCTACATCCTCGATCCCTCAATTAATTGACTAATTGATTGATTAGACAATGGCTTGCTAAGTCATGAAATTGTCCAGGTTGGTCTTCAATGTGCAGTCCTTCTGCCTCAGCCTTCAAGAGTGCTGGGATTATAGGTGTGCACTTACTAGGCCTGGCTGAAGTCTCTGTTTCTATTAGTGCCATAGTTTCCAAGTACCTCATTAAAGGTACTGTTCTCCAGTATGTGATAGTCAGGGTTCTCCAGAGACACAGAAACAATAGCATTTACATACACACACACACACACACACACACACACACACACACACACACGCACACACACACAGAATATGAGAGATTGGCTAATGTGACAGTTGAGGCTGGAAAGTCCCACAATCTATTATCTATTAACTAGAGGCCTTGGAAAGCCAGCACATGGTTCTGGTCCAAACCTGAGAAGCTCAGAACCAGTAGTCTAAGTTCTTGTCCAAGTTTGAAAACCTGAGAACCTGGAGTTCTGATGTTGGAGCAAGATATATGGGCCCCAGGCTCAGGTGAAGGGGGCAAATTCACCTCTCTTTTGCGTCTGCTCTACTCAGGACCTCAAGGACCTGGACGATGCCAACCTGCATGGGCAAGGCTCGGTCTTCTTCATTCAGTCTAGCAATTTAAGTGCAAGTCTTTTCTGAGCTAGTTCACCAGTGCAGCCAGAAATCATGTGGATTTTGGGTATCCTTCGGCCTCAATAAAATTGAGAAATGAAGAAGATTAACCACCCCAGGTACCAGGTCTGCTCCTTTGGCATTCACCAAAGACTCTTGCTCAACACCAGCCCGAATCTGCACTCAGAACACTTGTGTTGAGGAAGTAAGTACAAACAGTCAGGGAAGACTGCACGTAGCGGCGCATGCCTGTAATCCCAGCTCTTGGGAGGCTGTAAACAGACCAATCGCCATGAGTCTGATCTAGTAGTGAGACCCTGAACACCCTCTAGACCCTTACCTAAAATACAAAACAAAAACAAAAAACCATTTAGGGAGAGTGCATGGAATTGGCAACAGCAAGAGCAGAAGCCAAGCAGAGTGACCGTTACCACCACAGGAGAATCCCAGGGGGTCTGCTTCTGGGGACAAGGTTGTGCACACCTATGATTCCAGCACTCAGGAGGCTAAGGCAGGCAGATTGCAAAATCAAGGCCAGCATGGACTACTAGAGCGATCCTATCTCAAAAGCCAGAACAAAAACAAATTGCTCAAGCTTTAATATCACACACTAGGAAATACATGGGCTCTGGAGCTAGACTGGGAGATGTGCTCTCATATGCAAAGCAGGAGTAATGATAAAGCTGTTGTGAAGAGGAAAGGTGTGATCACAGGCAGTGCTCAGCTCTGGAAGAGCTTCCTCCTTTTTAAAATTGGAGCAAATGCTGTGTACCGGGGATGTCCACTTCTTTTTTTTCTCCCCTCCTCCTGTTTTCCTGGCTTTGTGCTGTGCTTTTGCAAATGAACACAGACGTGAGCTGAGTGGATTTCTGTTCCTAGCAAGAAAGGAGCCTGACTACTACATGTTTGAGTCCTCAGGCAAATACAACTCAGGATCCCAAGTTGGAATCATCACCATCTAATCTGACAAGCAATAAAGAATCAAGACTAGGGATATGGCACCAGGAGAGCTTTTGACTACTTTGTCCTTGGACCTGGGGTTCATCCCCAGGACCAAACAAACAAAAGATGCAACATATAGTAGCTATTCTCATTTATCAAACACTGCTTATTGTATAGTGCTATCAGTCATCTAGGGACAAAACAAACCCACTGAGGATGCATTATTTTAATATCTTCATACAGCTCCAGCAGAAGGGGTGGTGCTAGTCTCAACATTCAGAGATTGTAGATGTAAACTGCTTGCTGGCCTAGATGTAACGGGTCTTGAGGGGAAACATTTGTGTCATCTGCTAGAAACATAAAAACTTACATGAAAGCTAATTTTTCTTTTCCCTGAATGGATTCTATACTTTACTCAGTACTGGTCTGTTGCAATCAAAGAGGACCTTGAAGAGTGTGTCTGATGTCAAATGTCTTCGGAGGAAATAACTTTCATAATGATTATTATTATCATTGAATGTATTTGGTATAGGGTCTCACTATGCAGCTTGGACTCATAGTGATCCCTGTGTTTTCAACATCCCCAGCACTGGGATTACAGGAGTGCACAACCATACCAGGTCTCTGTGGCCTGGTCAGTGTGCCCAGGGGTGGGGCTAGCACAGCATGTAGTTCTGGGGATCAAACCTGATCCAGCACTTTCCTAAGTAAGTGCTTAGTCTGCTGAGCTATCTCACTGTCCCCATAATTATGTGTTGAAAGCACGTTGAAAGAATCTACAGGATATCAAAAAATAGCTATCTGCTAGTGATGGAAATGTAAATCTAGCATTCAAGAGACAGGTTAGGGAAATAGATGAATAGATTTAAAAATCATTAGAGTACAGCTAATAATCAAGGTATAGAATGAAAAGACAAGGGGACAAAGAGGGGTTCTTGCCCCCCAAATCCACCATCATCAGCCTGAATTTAAGTGGTAGAGGTAGGCAAAAGAGATGTCAGAAATCTGCATTTTATTATTTATTTTCGTGGTGCTGAGCAAGTACTCTACCACTGTGCTACATACACCCAGAGTCCAATTTTTTAAAAGATTTTTTTGCAGTACAAGGGATTGAACTCAGGACCTTGCACTTGCTAGGCAAGTGCTTATTCTACTGAGCTATCTCCCCAACCCTTTTTAAGTATTTCGAACAATCTTTATGCCAACAGAGGTTTGAGCTCCACAAAATGGAGTGGATATTTGAGTCAAGCAAAGAAGGGATGTTGAAAACAGAAGCATATAAGGTGCCGGCTGCCTAACAGTTGTTACTGTTTAAAGCCACCATTCTAGTTCAATCCCCAGTTCTGGAAAAAAAAAATCATTCTAAAGCCACCATTCTACATCAGCTAGCAGTTTCTGGAACATACGACTCAAGTACTGTGTCATTCCTAAAACCAATGTGACCTCCAAACAACAAATGCAAATTAAAGATTTCTAACTGGATTGGTCACAGGGTTTGTCCTTGTCCCAGCACTGAGCTCTACATCACCTCCCTGAAGCCCCAGATCACACCAGGATTATGTGTATGGGAGCAACCTATGCCATGCTGTGTTCTGGGGCTTTCTCATTTTTCCTTGCTTCAGTTAACCACAGTGCGCTGGAGGCAGAGAATTGCAGTGATAACAGACTGAGAGGTGGTGTGAAGTAAGAGAAGATGAATCAGAGAGTGGTGACTTGTCACTGAGGCATCCCACCCCAGGTTGGCCTTCATACTGCCAGGCCTAGGGGAGGGAGAATTCTATGTTTTATGCTGTTGAGTAAAGGAAGTCACTTAGGTATGGACCAGAACCCTAGCACTACGGGATTTTAGGGCACCAACAAGCTGTATATAGACTTCTGATCTTGATTTGATCTTTCCAGAGACTGGCTACAATAATTACATGGGACATTAAAGCTGTCTGGAGTTCTGGAGTGCAGCCCCAGGCAGGCTCTGGGGTTATGGGACAGGCTCATCTGTGTGTCATTCCAAAGAATTCCTTCTTGACAAGAGCTGCCACTGGCCTGGTCCAGACCCAGAGGCAAGAATGCTTGTCATACCAGTCCTAACTGTCACTTAAACCACTTCTCTTCATATGTTGCTGTCAACCCTGTGCACTGCTTTGATGTTTAAACTTATGGCTATTTTGTAATGACCTGTTTTTATGATACACAATAATTTTGTTCCACTAATCCCATCTTTACCTTAGGATGAATTTGGGAGTGACTTTCACAGAACACCATGTTGCTCAGGAGTAACAAGTTACTAGCATGCAGGAATGGTAGACCTCCTTGTCACCTCCTTGTGTGAGGTAGGGAAGTGACTATTTGAGGTGGCTATGAAGGCCCTGGGTTTGCTGTAAATTTATATGGCATCATTTTGGAATAAAAGTTTCATAACTTGACCCAGCCTAGAACAACTGAAGCTGCATGAGACATCACTGGAGTAGAAAGTGCATGACCTTTCCTTTCCCCGTCCCAAGGGATCAAGCAGAAATTTTAACTGGAGAATCACTTGCACTTTTTTGTTTGTTTGGAGAAGAGGTAAGTGTGGACAGCCTTAGAATATGCATTCATAGCAGCTTTTGGGGTCAGCATCTGAAAATTCTTCACTCTTTGCAGGGAAAATCATCAGAGACAGAGATGATGAGGCAGAAAGAGGGTATGGGCACACACGTAGAGATGCCAGGCAGGAACATATTTGCTTGCGTACTAAACGCCTCCAAAATTGTACTCGTATTATCCTCAACAGACAAGCAGGGTTCGTGCCTTAGATATTCTTGAACTTTAGATACACAATCACATGGATGATCAAGAACTGCTTTCCATAAAAGGCTAGGGAATATGAAGATCCCTGGGAAAACACATCCCCCTGGGAAGGATGAGATAAATGCTTGTAATAGGATGCATTAAGCATCCTTAGAGACGAGATCCAAACAAGTCAAAACCAGCAGCAAACGGGGATGTGACCGCAGCGGCAGCTAGACTTCATCCTTGCACACACAATAGAAGCCAGGAGATTTACCAAGTCCCCACGCAGGCGCATCTGTCCCTTCTTTAAATCCGATTTTCTTACCATCTGTTCCCTTACTCCAGCCTTGGCTGTAAATAAAGTTTATGCACAGGGATGCGTTGTGTTGCCAGGGAGCTCTCTGTGTGCCTCTCAGACAACGTCAGTTCTGGAGTAAAATTCTGTGGACTTCATTATCCTCCAGTTTCCCTAACAATATAAATTGTAAGAGAGTCGAAAGTCATTTTAGAAATTGGATTTTCAACTTCATTTGGTTAACATGGTGTGACCTAAGTATGTAGTTTTGAAAATTCTATAAGGAAACATCTAGGCTAGCTGGGAGGACTCAACTTTTAGAAGAGGATTTTCCCTCGGCCCTAAGAACAGTAAGAACACTGTAAAGGACAGTGCAGTGGCCACGGTAAATGGGTCAAGGAGACACTGACCACAGCTGCAGTATGAGGGAGCCCTCTGCCTCTGTGGGAGCAGGGTGAAAGGTGGAACAGTGGGCAATAACTTAGACTAGTGTGTATCTAGGATTCAGCTTGTGACTGAGACTGTACTAGGCCAGCAAGCCTCTGGCAGCTGTGGAAAGGGATGGCCAAGCTCTGGCCTTCTGCTGGGGTTTTTATAGCTATATAATATTTATAATGTATTCTTCCTGGGAAAAACTTGGGACACTATACATCTTTGAGTGGATCCAGTTAATCTTTTTTGCTGTCTCATGAGTAATCAGAGAAGTAGAGAAGAGCAAAGAGGGGGGAAACCCTCCACATTTAAAGGGGTCACTGCCGTGGCAAGGGGGAAAAATAACATTCACTCTGCTATGCATCAACAGGAAAAGTAAACCTCGTGATTCTTCCCACTGAGTCTGGGCAGCTGTGTTTCTGACCACTGCATGTTACTGTGTGCTCCGAGTCACCCCATGGTGGGGAGAGGACTTGCCTATTTACGGGAGGCCTGAGGTAAGTGGACACCCTTGTGCAGGACCTACAGGAGGGTCAAGTGAGTGAGTTCACAGAGCAACACGCAACTCAGGGTTCCTGCTGTCTGTCAAAATGGAATTACAGTTGTAGAAGGGGGAAAGCCTTGGTCATTAGATGAACTGGTTGCTAAATGAAGAATTGCATATATAGTAAACAATCCTGAGAACAAAGAAATGGCCTAAGGAAATTCAAAATTAATGGCTTTGATTTTATTTGTATAATTCTCATATGCAATGCTGTAATGCATAACAGCATAACATACAGTACTGTACTATAAAGTGCAACCAATAAAAATTACAGTGCTGTATAAACAAGCTATGCAGTACCCAAAAAAGGCATTAAGGCTCTATAAACAAAATATAGAGAACTGTTCCAAAAAAGAAAGACATGTCATAAGTTGGGCAGTAGGTCGGAAGCCAAACTGTTGTTAAATAGCTAGACTGTATATGAAGATTATCTGTACTATCTGATTTGGTCATCGATAATGCTGGTGGATGATTCTTACTCTGATTTATATCTAGATATCCCCACCCCAGAACCTCTAGAGCCTCAGGAGCTCCTAGGTAGGACTTTTGGAAAAGGGTTTCAGCATGGGGGTGCTGTAGCTGACTTGCTGTGGGGAGGTAAGGCTGGTTAGAGACCTCAAATGAGGATCTGGCCTGAAAGGGTGTAGGGTAGCGCCCTTCCCAGCTCCTCCCTTTTTCCTCTGCTTTCTGGCCATCACCAGGTGAGCAGCTTTCCCATACGAGCCTCTCCCATCATGCCTTTTCTGGCTGTAACTCTGCTAAACATGGACTGACCCTAATGAGCTTGAGCCAACATAAATCTCCATCTTTTTTTTTTTGTTGTTGTTGTGGTTTAATCTCCATTTTTACCTCCCAATACTCGAGTGTCGGGTATTTTGTCCTGGCTATGAGAAAAATGACTAAGACAATTCTATTTTGTAAGAATGTCTCCATTTATAGGAAATATACACTGGAGGGTTAATAGGGAAGGGAGATCACGTGGGCTACTTTTTATCACATGTTCTAGGAAAAAGCCAGTTTATCATGTGTGTGTGAATATTCTTCTATAGAATGAGACATGTGATAAGATGGTATCACTGGCGATCTAGTACTTGGAGTACTTGAGTAGTTGGAGAGTATTTGGAGTATAAGGACCATTTTTTATTTCTTTTACAATTTTTATAGAAGCTTTAACTTTCAAAATAACGTATCTTCCATGGGTCTCTGTCAACACGAGCCAGAGCAAATAGATCTGTGCGGATCACGACAAATCAAGCCCAATGCTCCCCAAAAGACAGTTGACATTTAAGGTGCCGAACTTCCTTATGAGACCCAGGCCTGACCCAAGGCTGCTCGCCCAAAGGCCTGAGGGTAGACTGACTTGGCATAGGGAAATATGACAGGAGAGCCAGATAAACAACACACAGTCCAACTAGGAGGAGCCAGAAGGCTTTCTGGAGGAGGTGGTGAGTGGAGAGGCCCTGGACCACACGGATATTGGTGGTTCTCCTTAGCAGATGATCTCAGGATTTTGACATTTCTGAGAATCCTGCCGTTGGGTTCTTTTTCACCATCAGCCAGGCTGGTCTCTTTCACACCTCCACCTGCTCGCTCCCACTGTTCTGCCTGGGGCGTGGGCAGCGGATGCGTCTGGAGGCGCCATGGCATTCATGTTTCAAGACTTAGCTCATGTTTCTTGTGCTGATTTTGATGAATGTCCTCCCCTCTAGATAAAGCCCTTTTCTCCTTCATCCTTGTACTGTTACTAGTGTGTCGCTATATATGTAGCTTTTTATAGCACTCATCAATCTGCCTGTGTTTCTTCTACACCTGCAGTCCTCTTGCTGGCTTTTGCTTTTCATACCTGGTCACAGTGGGGTTCAATAATTGTTAAAAGTATCCAAAAACCTGACTCTGAGCCATGTTGTTCTCCTCCTTTCCCCTTTTACTATCAGGCTAACAGAAGGATTTCTTGATTCATTGAAAACAGTTCATAGACTTTTACATTTTGAGTAGTATGAATCCAAATTTGGCGAAGAGATTTCACCTTTATGCTGAGACCAGCAGTGAAGTTAGTGAGAAGACATATTAGCATGTCTAGCATGTTAGTAATAGCAACAAGATCTGCACGACCAGTGACTTACATGGTTGGTCAATGAGTGATTCCATGACTAAAGCATACAGAAATATATGAACTCATCTTTGGGGTTATGTTAGGAGAGGCAGGATAATAACCACAGCTGATTGTAGGAGCCAACCGAAATTATTAACCACTGGTGCTTAGTGTCTTACATCAAACAAGGCATCTACATAAGGTCAACCACCTTCTACCCATAGTATTATTATATGATTATAAAAATAATTAGCAATCACCAGCATTCCTCTAAGAACCTTTCATCTAGGCACCATAAGCACCCAACAAGTATCACAAACTATGTAGACATTTGCCACCTGGTCCATCTGTGACAGACAGCAGCATCTGGGAACAGAAGGCAGCTGCAGCCTTTGAGGCAGTCTTACTCGAGCCCTGGATTATTACTAAGGCTCTAGTTACAAGGCCAAATGCTGCCTCCCTTCTCCCCATATTGTTCTTGGAGTTTGAAAGAACATTTTCTGTGCATCCATTTACTTTTCACCTTATACATACACCATGTATGAGATAACTGTATTTGGGGAGCAGGAAGCCATCAGTCTGCAGAAGAGTGTCGAGTAGAAAAGCTGCTCCTTGCTATAAGTTAAATGAAGGATGAGACAGCTGTCCCTGGACTCACTGTCTTCATCAGTTTTAAACATTTGTTCCTACCAAGTGTTATTTTGCCCTCAAAGGAACAACCTTGTCATGTTATGGGCAAGGTAGCAGCTGTTGAAAGAGTCCTTTTTCTACACCAGATTATTTTAAGGCATCTGGAAAGTGGGTGAAAACTAACACCAGTGACAAATCTTTTATATAAAAGAGAAAACCTTAGAAACAAATCAGAATAGCAGTCAAGCTGTGCAGAATAACAGTTAGCTCTTCCCAGAGCTACAACTTTACTAGGTGGCTAGGAGCATTTGTAACTTTCTGTCCTGTGACTGTATCCTAGGCCACCTTTAAACAAAGGAGGACACAAATCTCCCATTTTCACACATTATTTCAAGAGTGCTATTTAGCCAATGACAGGCCAGTAGCAAGATCATTGTCATTCCAGTTTCTGGTTTCAGCGATTTCAGGCTAATGTGGTAAAACAGAAAAGGCCATGGCAGGTGTGACATTATTTCTACACGTATAGTTTGTAGTAAATATCAGCTTGATTCCAGAGCTGGCTGAGATGGCCTCAAACCAAAGACAGAGCCACAGCACACTTCTGGCTTTAATGCTGTAACTGGCTCTACCTCATGTGGTGTGGCCGAAGCAAACGGGCAGCGGACAATGTTGCTGCTCACAGCCAGCCTGGCCTTGCTCTGCTGTGGGAATAAGGAGGGCGGTGCCATTGCCCTCCACTCACAGATGGGGAAACAAAGGCCCAGGGAAGGGGAAGGGCAGCTGGGCTTAGCGTGCAGTTCCCACAGTCTTAAATTTAGCCGATGGAGTCATTGGTTGGTTGGGGATTACAGTTTTAAAAGTGATTGCTCATGCTGCAAACCATTGTGATAAACAATCTCATAATTCACGAGGAAGGAACTAGAAAACCAGAACTAGCAACAAGTGTGTGACGGCTCAAATCTTCACCAGCTGGAGTCCATGGTCCCGGGCCAAGATGCCTTCTGACCTTTAAACTGGCCAAGTGTGTGGATGTTTCTTATCAGTACTCAGAACTGAAAACTTGCTGTGATATTTTAGAGATACAGAATTTTATCTGGGGAGAAGGAGGGTGAAGAAAATAAGATACTACATGTTTTGAAATGGACTTATATCTTCTTAGTGATGGCTCTGAGGGGTGAAAAGCATCAACATAGCTGGGTGTGGTGGTATATGCCTACTCTCCCAGCACTCTAGGAGGCCAAGACAGAAGAATTGTCAAGTTCCAGCCAGCCTGGGCATATAGCAACTTGGTGAGATCCTACTCCAAAATAAAAACTAAAGATGGGCTGAGGATAGAGCTTGGAGATCTAAGCGCCTGCTTGGCAAGTGCAAGGTCCTGAGTTCAATCCCTGGGACCGCATGCCATGCTGCCCCTGAAACAGCATGTGATGGTACATACCTATAATCCCCAAGCTGAGGAGGCTGACACAGGAAGATCACCACAGGTGTCTGAACTGCATAGCAAGATCCTGTACCAAGAGAATAAAAATTTAAAAATTTTTTTTTAAAAAAAGAAGAAAAAAGGCAGGCTAAGGATGTAGCTCAGTGTAAAGGCTTGGGATTTAATCCCTGATACTATGTACACACACACACACACACACACACACACACACACACACACACATGTTAATCAAATATGGTATTTGCTGAGCATTTAAAGGTTTTCCTATTTAGTTGTGGAGAATGTAAACACATATGATGCAGTTAGAACAGCAGGTTTTGGCCATAGGTCAAACCTAGCCTGCTGTCTGGTTCTATTTGGCTCATGGACTGAGGGTGATTTACTTTTAAATGGGAAAAAAAAATCAAAAGAAGAACACTATTTCATGATGTAAAAACTACACAATATTCAAATTTTGATGTCCCTATACAAAAAAGTTTCTGGAACACAGCCATGCTCACTAATTCCTGTATTCTCTGTGGCTGTGTTCATGCTACAGTGGGCAGCTGAGCTGAGTTGTCATGACAGAGACCATATGGGACACAAAACTGAAAGCATTCATTATCTAGGCCTTTACGGAAAAAGCCAGATGACTCCTGAGTCCCAGTCTGCTCTAGTGGAGTAAGGATGTGCAGGGTGGGTCCACAGCTGGAAAAACAGAGGACTTTCAACCAGGGACAAATGCCTGGGTGAAGACAAAGCTGGAGGGGAAAAGTGCGGTCAAGTGCAGCTTAAAGGACAGACAGGGACACTGTGGTGAGTGGGGAAGGCCAGCAGCTGTGGCTGTCAGCTTGGTTCCATCACAGGGAACAGTGTGACCTCACCAAGTTCTCTACCTTTTCTGTAACTGCTTCTTCAGGTGGTAAATGGCATAACTATTTCCCAGAGCTATTTTAAACCTTCCAGTAAGACATCATACATGAAGCAGTTAGCACATTGCCTGGTAGAACCTGCGTCTCACTAAAGTTTTGCAAATCTTGTGTGTGTGTGTGTGTGTGTGTGTGTGTGTGTGTGTGTGTGTGTGTTGGTACTGTGCATTGATAGGCAAGAGCTCAGCCCCTGAGCTACATCCTCAGCATCCCTTCTTAGTCACTTTCCTCTTTCCTGGGACAGAATACCTAACACAACTTCAGGGAGGAGTGGTTTATTTTGGCTTCCGGTTTTCCCAGGTTACAGTCCATTCAGCAGTTGGCAGGCTTCAAGGCAGAAGCAGCATGGTGGAAGGGCACAGTGGAGGAAAAGCCGCCCACTCCACGGCAGCCAGGCAGCAGAGTCAGGGAGGAGTTGGGAAGAGAGACGTACCACTCCACATCTACTGTGCTGCCCCTTACGACCAGACTCCACTTCCTGATACCCAGTAGTTACAGGAATCCCATGATTCAACCACCGTCCATAAGCTCTGCTTTGGAGTGCAGGGGCAGGGTGGGGGTTCAGATATAAATCACAACAGTTTCAAATTTTTTATTTTGAGAAGTTGTTTGGCTGATGCTTTTCAAGTAGCTGGGATTAAGGGTCCATGCCACAATACCCATCTGAAAGTATTTTAATTTTTATTTTGTAGCCTCAGGAATTGAACTCAAGGCCTTCTCACAAAGCTCAATCTCCAGACTATATATATATATATATATATATATATATATAATACATATATTATATATATTATTTTGAAGCAGGATCTCATTAAGTTGCTAAATTGTCCAGGCTGTGCTCACATTTGTGATCCTCCTGCCTCAGTTTCCCAGGATTCTTGGATTATAGGCATATGTCACCATACCTTGTTATTAAATCTTTTTATAAGGTGAATTTGAGCAGTTAAACCCTATGAAATTATTAAATATGTTGTCATAAAAGAACAATAATGCAAAAAAAATAGTCCTAGTACGTTCTGTGAAAAAAAGACCAGCAACAGTAAAAGCCACTAGAGTTAGCCTAAGACAGAGAGTGAGAGCTAGAGAAAGGAGGCTGCTGGTTAGGCTCCGACTTTACAGCATACCGTCTCATTTTGGTCCCAGAAATTGCATTTTTCCAGTGTATTTGATGTTTTATGAGAATCTGGTGAAAGCTATTGACCTCTCTTGATAAAAAGACAGACCACGCATGCGCACACATACATTTGTGTATATGATCTCAGGGCTTAATGGATCCCTTGAAGCCCATCCTTGGTTTCCAAGTGGAGAATGCCTGTTCTAGTTGCTCACTCATTCTTGCAAAACCCGCAAGATATTGATACGTGAGCCAGAGTGCCAAATTACTAATTTATGAAGAAGAAATAATGTCCAGTGGACCAAAGCCCTTGCACTGGCAGATCAGCTCATTATCTTCCTAGGCAGAAGCTACCCAGACAGCCAAAGCACATTTAAAAGTGAGTATGGAGTCATAGCAAGGGAATTGAGGAATGGTCTTAATGGCTTTTGTTGCCTGCGGTAGTCTGACGCATTTGCTTCAGCTGCGGATGTAGTTCCTGCCAAGGACACTAGAGCAGCCAGTCTGGGCCTTCTCCTGTAGACAAGGCTCTTTTCCTCCCCTTCCTTTTCTTTTTTGTTTTTGTTTTTGATTGGTTATACAGACTAATGGGTTTCATTTTGGCAGATTTGCATAAACACATAACAGACTTGGATCATTTTTAGTTTCATGTTTTCAGGGGGTTTCCGAGGTATACAGCCTCTTTTGAGCATAACCATCCTCTCTGTTCCTCATCCTTACACCCCCTCCTGACTTGAAGCAGTGAAGGCTGACGTGCTGTTACCACTTTAGGGACTGGGGAGATAGCGCCGTGGCACAAGTGCCTGCTCAGCAATTGCAAGGTCATGAGTTTGAACCCCAGTCCCACACACACACACAAAGAAGAAATGCTGTTATCACTCCTGCCGACAGACGGTGTAGAACAGGCACTGAGACCCCATGCTGAGGCAGACTAATGTTCTTATACTTCATCTTACCTGTTAGGAAATGTCATCCATACATCGAATCCAATTTAAGATGCTTTTTGAGTGTTGATTTTTCATGATTTCCTTTTCAGAAAGGATCTTTGATCTTAAATGTAAGAGGCATCTTACTGCTATAGTTTGGATGTTGAGTGTCCCCGAAGCCCCCATGTGTTGAAGACTTGGTTCCCAAGATGGCTCTGTTGGGAGCTGTTCTAGTCAGGGTTTTGCTAGAGGAACAGATATAATACAAGGAACAGATATAACACAAAATACGCCAGTCCCAGAGTCAGATGGGGAAGTGCGCTGAGAGTGTCTGCACACTGCCCACTGAAAGATTCAGTCCCAAGGCTTTTATATTCACTGCAGAGTTCCATCCCTACTGTCTCTACTGGTCTTAACCGGTTTCTACTGGTTCCTAATAGTCTCTAACGGTCAGCCCAGCCGTTGACTGAAAAGGAAGGCAGAAGAATCTGCTATGGAAAGCTGAAGGGTCCAAACTAGAGGCTGACGAGTCTGTGCAGGAAGCCAAGAGATAAAGTCCAAACTGAGTTATTCTGAGGCAGGGCCCTCATGGCTCACAGTGTGAAACAGCCAGGCAATGCAGCCAAATTGATAAAATGTATCGACCACCAGACATCCAGCCAAGTTGACACAATGTGTCAACCACTACAATCCACCCCTTGTCAACTTGGCAACTAGACATATTTCTTTAAATCAATCTCCAGATACAGAGATATGCATATAATTGCACCAAACATTGTTAAATGATATTATCCTACATATAAACAGAAATGCACTCATACCTTCAACACTGACATAGGTTAACCCTTAAGAACTGGTACTGGAGCTGTGGGACTTTAGGAAGTGGGGCCTTAGGAGAAGTTCTTTGGGTGCTGGGGGATGTGTCCTTGAAAGGGACTGTGGTGTCCTCATGGCATGTTTCCTTTTCTCCCTTTTGCCTTCTGGCTGGTGAGGTGCGCATTGTCATTCTGCTACACACCCCTGTGAGAGTGTGTTGTTGCCTCACCCTAGGCCCAAAGTAATGAGGTCCAAAATGCCTGAACCACAGTAAGCCTTTTCTCTTTAGAAGTTAATCATTTCAGTTGTTTCATGATAGTGGTGAAAAGCTAAACAATACACTCCCTCTCCACCTCTTGTCTGTGCAGGTTACAGAAGGGAAAGCCACCCCTGGTACTTCCTTCCTTCTGTCCTTGTCCCTTGCTCTTAAATACCTTTGACTTTGAAATAGTTTAAGATGTATGAGGAATTTCAAAAATAGTACAAAATATTTTCATGTATATTTAACTCAGCTTCCACCAATGAAAATACTTTACATAACCACAGTATAGGCCCAAACTAGGAAATTACAAAGATCTAATATGACTACGTGAGTTATAGACTTTATACAAATATGCTCTTCGTGTGTGTGTGTGTGTGTGTGTGTGTGTGTGTGCGTATGTGCATGCTTCTGTGCCTATGAAATTTTAGCACCTTTGTAGATTGGAAAGCCAATTCTATAGAATGCAAGAAAAACTCTTTCATGTTGAATAGTGACAGAAACCTCAGTTCAAAATTTTGCTGAAATTCCTACGAAAATGACCTCAGGGACAATAGCTGTGGCCTCATCATCCTTTTTTCAGGGGTAGAGGGATGGTAAATGCATTTAGTACTTACCAAGGCCATGACAGCGCATTTTTGGACTCTAATGGTCTTGGACTTGATTTCTGAATCTCAAATACCTTTTGGTCACTCAGCAACTTTTTTTTCTTTCTTCTTTTTTAAAATGTATTTGGTACATGGTCTTATTACACGTCTCGAACTCAGAGTGATCTTCCTGTTTGAACCTCCCCAGGGCTGGGATTATAGGCATGAACCAGTACACCTTCCCTGTCTTCGTGGCTGGCTTGGTGCACCCGGGGCAGGGATGAAACCTGGGTCCCTGAGCTTGCCTAGGCAGGAGCTTAGACCTCTGAGCTATCTTTGCTACCCAGCAACCTTTAAAGATGAATATTCTTATAACTGTATAAAAACTATCTAGAAGGCTTTTTGAAAAATTGAAAATTTCTAACCATAGTTTCTTTGACTAGAGTTTCTCAACAGAAAACATTCTTGCAAACAAAGTCTGCTATGCGTTGCTGCATACACAGCTCTCCTCTCATTCTGTCTCTCTGGATTGAGGCATGACTGTATTTTGCTTTTCCCCTTAGTGACTTTCATGTGCACACCCTTAAGGTCAGTGTGCCCTTCTGGAAAATTCTACCTGAGGTTATGCTCTTCTGAAATCTACTTTCGGGCAGTTCAGTTCTGTGTGTTTTGAGCTATACATTGCTGCTTACCTTAGAGTTTGCGTAAGTACCTTTGTGTGACTGTCCTCTGAGATCTCAGAAACTAAATGGTTACTGGAGCCAGCCTAATGAGCTAAGTGTTTTAATAAATAATGACATGTGCATATTGAGTATAAGTGTCATAAGTGACAATTTACGATTACTATAGAGTAATTTCCTGGCTTCAAGCACAATTCTACCCAGGAAATCATAACTGAAACAGTCACAAGGACCTGATTAATTCTTTGAGTAAAAAATCATGGGGGTTGATAAAATAGAAGATTTAGAGGATACTTGTCCTATGAATTGGTGAAGAGAAAGTAATTCACAATTGCTGGTAGGAAAGTAAAATGATAAAACCTCTTTGAAGAACAATTGATACTTAGAGATTAAAAGCAAAACTGCTAGGCAATTCAACATTTTGGAATTTACCTAAGCGAAATGAAAACATATGGCCACTAAAGAATCATATGACAATGTTCATAGCAGTATTTTTCATAATCACTAAAAGCTGGAAATGACCTAAATGCCCAGAAACTGGTAAATGGAGACATAAAATGTGACATAGCCATTAAACAGAATGCTATCTAGAAATAAAAATGGAATAAGCTCTTCTATATACTGTGTCCTGGATGGCCATCAACAACCTGTGCTCTATAAAACAAGTTATATACAAAGACCACGTAGAATATGAATCCATTTGCGTGAAATGTCCAGAAAAGGCAAATTTATAGACAGGAAGTGATGAGCGACTGCCTGCTGCTAGGGATGAGGTTACAAAGGCTAGAGTATAATAAAGATGCTGGCAAATGCACTCAAAGTAATTGAACTGTACACTCACAGTAGGTAGATTTCTGGTTACATAAGCTATATCATGTGTTCTTTTTCTTTTTCTTTTCTTTCTTTCTTTCTTTTTTTTTTTTTTTTTTTTTTGGTACTGTGAATCAAATTCAGGACCTTGTGCCTGCCAGGCAGGCACTGTGCCACTGAGCTCTATATCCCCAGATCCACAAACTACATCTTGATGATGCTTTTCAAAAAAAGGAGGCTGGGGATATAGCTCAGTGGTATAAGCACATGTTTAGCAAGCACAAGGCCCCAAGTTGGATCCCCCTGGGACCAAAAAAAGGAAAAAGAATGCACATTTTTCAGGAAGGCAGAAGGATAGGCAGTGAGCAAGCACCCTGGGAAACCACATCCAGAGGGAGGAATTTTTCAGGCCTCAAGCAATGACCTAGCGAGTATTCGAACTGACTCTTCATTGGGGTTCTCTCCTCAGAGGGCGTTCTTTCCTTTCAGTTGCAGCTGGGGGGTGAGAAGGTACTTTTTGTTCTGGTTGGCATGGGAGTGGAAGGGGAAGAGCCAGTCCTGTAGAACCTGGTGGAAAAGCATGCTGGGAGCAAGACAAGCATATCTATAAGCAATTCCCACACAGGGCCAACCAGTTTGGCCCAAGGAATGGGAAAGATATGTTGGCAGGAGCAACATGAGACAAGAGGGTAAATCCTCTTGAGGTCTGATTCATCTGGGAGCCCTCAGCATGACATTCCACTAGCTAACCCTTAGTGTGTTCATCTATAAAATGAGGGTGCCAAGATTTTTTTTATAAAGAATAAGTGAAGTAATCCATATAAAGCACCCATGATAATGCTAGGAATTTAGAAATCAGTGACTGTTTTTTTCACTTATATTATTACTATTATTACTGTGACATGCTCCCCTCAGCAGTTATCAGAGAGAAATGTGAGACTGAAAAACAGGACATTGAGAAAGGCTTTCCTGAGAAAATAATGGACAGATAAAAGTTTACTCAAGGATGGGGTCAGTGGAGAAGTATACTGCTGGCGAGACAAGAATGTACGCAACAACCCTGAATTTGAGGAAGAATGTGGTCCCTGCCTCAGTCACAAGAGCAGAGGGTTGTGCAGTGTTAGCATCGTCATCCTGGAGATAGTCCCAGGCTGTTATGTGAGGGTCAATGCCTAACATTTACAGGACCTGCCACAAAGTTTCAAAGGGAGGCCCACAGAACTGTGTGTCTAAGTATTGTAAAATGTTAAGCCAAGATAGGACTATTAAAGCAACTTGACTGTTTTAAGTAATGCCTAGGGAATCAGTGAAGCCCAATTCTGGATGTGTCTAAGTGGGTCCTGGGGCTGTGGCCTTGGGGTCTGTATTTGGTCCCAAATCCTTATCTGCTAGCCCTGTTCCCCTGCTTTGCTTCCCGCCTGATAGGAACACACCCCACCCATTTGCTATGATGGGTCTGCTCTGGAACCCACCAACCACAGACTGAATTCTCTGAGAGCGTGAGCCAGATTAAGCCTCACTTGCTTTAAATTGTGAGTGTTGGGTATTGTGTTTCAGGGGTGGGAAAATTGACTGATGTACTAACAAATGATAATAAAGTAGTGTGGTGGCGTGACAGTGGCGGTGGAGTGACGGTGGCGGTCAGCTTGTAACACCCAGCTGAACTGAGCCAGCGTGGGGCTGGGTGTGGGAGGCCCACCTGAGGATTGCTGCCAGCAGCATAAGAGACAGCCCTGGAGAAGCAGCAGCTGTTGGGAGGCTGTGGGTTCTCTTGGGCTATTCTGCTGGAGGAGCTTGTCAGGCTGGCTTTCCTGAGGGACTCTGCTGTTCTTGTTGGAGGAGGACTGTGGGATCTTGTCGCTGAGGTTGGCTGCAGTTCTTTTGTGGGGAGCGCTGGTCCTCATCTTGAGCATCACTTCTTGGCTCCAGAGGGGAAGATGGCTCACAGCTTGGCCTCCTATAGAAGCTTGTTGGCTTGGTTTTCCTGATGGGAACTTGGCTGCCCTCATGGTTGCAGGAGCTGAGGACCTCACTGCTGCTCGGGGAGCCCTGGTCCTTCCTGGCTCCAGTGCAGATCCCTCAGCCTGCTGCAAAGATCCCACTGACACAGACTTTCTAGCTTCTACCACCGATGTTGGGGCCTTCCCAGGGCAAATCTGTGAAATAGCCCTGCATGAGGCATTGTTGTGGGCTCTTGACCTCCAGGTAGACTCGTGGGGGCCATTGTCATGAGCTCTAGGTCTTCAGCTGGACTCATGTAGGACATTACTGTAGGATCCAGGCCCTCCTCTGGATACCTTGGTCTTTAGTGTGTGAACAGATTTCCTGCACTCTCTCTGTACAAGATCCTTTGGGTAATTATTATAAAAATAATTTTATAATAAAGTGTCTTGTATTATGTTAGTGCTCATCTTGCAAACCACAGACTACAACCAGTATGTTCCATCCTCCTGCCTTACCAGCTGTATTCCTGGCTTACCTTCATGGGCTTCTGAATTCCAATACCATCCTGACTCTAACTCTGTCCTATATTAGAAGGTTAGGTATTAATGGATCTGAACTTTTCTCCAGCAACAAGTTGACATGACTGTATCTCTCCTAGGCAGGCTTTGGCTACTTTCACCAGCTCTGTGGTCACATTCAAGGCAGACTTTCAGAAGAGGACTCTAGATTGTCTTTGTCTTCTTTCCTTCCTCCTCCTCCTTTTGTGGTGCTGGGGATCTAACCCAACACCTGGAGCATGCTAGGTAAGTAGTCTGTTACTGAACTGCATCTGAAGTCCATACAAAATCTTTTAATATTTTGATCCCGAGTCTTACTAAGTTATCCAGGCTGCTTTGAACTGCTATCTTTGAACCTCAGCATCCCAAGTGCTGGGATTACAGGTTTTGTCACCACACTCAGCTATTTTTTCTACTATGTGGGTGTGGGTGTATACATTTATACATATGTACATGCATTACTGTGAAAATTATAATTGTCCTTTCTTTCTTTCTTTCTTTCTTTCTTTCTTTCTTTCTTTCTTTCTTTCTTTCTTTCTTTCTTTCTTTCGTTATGGCTGGCTCAGCCTGCCCTGGGGGTGGGACTGGCACAGCATGTCGTGCTGGGAATCGAACAGTGGTCTCTGTGTTGCCTAAGTTTACCTAAGCACGCTTTAGACTGCCGAGCTATCTCGCTGACCCTAATTGTCCATTCATGTTGTTTGTCTTTTCGCAGTACTAGGGATTGAGCCCAAGGTCTCTGCATTAGGCTTACATCTGAAGCTCTTTTTCTTTTTTATTTTGTGACAAGAACTTGCTAATTTCCGAGGACAGGACTTAAACTTGAGATCCTCTTACCTCAATCTCCCTCAAGTTCTGGGATTACAGATGTGCACCCCACACTAGACAGTAATTGTTCACTTACATGTGGAAGCTCAATGGGGAAAAATGTAAGTTATGGTGGAATGTTTAAATGCATTAAAGAGAGCCAGGAAGCCTTGTATGTTCACATATATCCATTTCTGTCATTTGGTCCTGGGGGAAACAGCAATGTTAGGAATGAACTACTGTACTAATTATCAGTCACATCCTGGAAGAGAGACTGGAGTCCATATGGGGAAGGATGCAGGGCACACACACATGTGTACATGGGTGTGCACACATGGGCACAGGCACAGGCACACGTGTGTGCATGCGTGTACACACACACACATACACACGACCCTTTTGCTGAGGGTGCTTCTCAGCTCAGTCCCGGAGCCCTCAGGGAATTTTCTCTTTATTCTTTTTGGATAAAGATAAGGTCAACTATCTGGATTGGAATGGAGGGAAAAGAGAAAAAAATGAACTCTAGAGGCCAAGCTACTCATGCAAAAAGCATTTCCTACTTTTATTGGTGTGTCAACAACAGTAAATTTTTCCTGAGTGCTCATTATGTGCCCAGCAATGCTAAGACATACAGCTGTGGCTCTGTATGGACCATTGAACCCCACATTATTATCCCGTTTATTTATTTACTTACTTATTTGTATTTAGGACAGGGTCTACAGGATTTCACTACGTAGAAATCGACTTGTAGCGATTCTCCTATTTTCAGTCTCCCAAGTGCTGAAATTATAGGTGGGTGTCACTATATCCAGTCTCGATCGACATCTCTGTGTGCCCTGTGGGCAGGGCTGGCACAGCAGGCCTAGGTATCGAACCCCAGCCACTGTGCTCTGCCAAAGCAAGAGCTTTAGTCCACTGAGCTATCAGGCCAGCTCTTATTATGCCACTTTATAAGTGAGGACAAAGAGGCTTAAGGAGGCTGGCTTCAGGGTATTAGGGAAGAGGATGGGTTTGGTTTTGGACCCAGTGAATTTCCACCGACATCAGTTCTAGAAAGGAATCTCCAAGACCATCAAAAATCAGAAATTAGACCTGGGACAGTTGAAACCAACTTTAGTCCCAGTTTCTCAGGAGGCTGAGGCAGGAGAATGGCTTGAGTCTAGAAGTTGAAGACCAGCTTGGGGAATATCATGACTGTCATCTCCACCACTACCCCCCCCCCCCCCAGTCAGAAACTGAATCTGGAGCGTGGTCAGAGAAATAAGGATACACAAGATATAGATCTCCACTGTACAACCTTGTTTGTAGCTTTTGAGTTTTAATCTTATCAGTGTACAATCTTTGAATAAATAAAAAAGTAAAACAAAAATAAAAAATTAAAGTTAAAGTCAACTGATTGAAAAAGTAGTTTGGCAGTAGTCATGTGTGGGAAACTTCCAGGGAAGGGGCACAGTAGAAACTCAACAAGCCAAGATGGGAGAGATTTTTGGTTCATTTTTGTTTTAATCAACTAATCAAATGCAAGATTGATGCTGTCCTCTCTTGGGCTACAACATACACTTTCAAGAGATAAGAGTTAACTCTGGATTCATAGAGGTATTTAGCAGGCATGAAGCGAGGTTCTTACAATCTGAGTAATCCAAGAAAACCTTTATTTTGCAGTGAGAGCTGGGGTGGATCTGTCTTTTGCTAGTGATAGAAATGTGCAGGGGTCAGTCACAGTCCCCTTCCTCTGGAAGCCATGAGCTGAACCATTTTGATAAAAGCCCAAGGCAGATAAGTCACTGCATGGAATTTAATTATGCATCACTCGATTTCTTTAATGTTTCCTGGGCCAAATAGGGTTATTAAGTGTTTTATGTTTAATCCGTACCCATTGCAAGGAGGAGCTCCGTCTACATGCCCAGGGGGGACAACCCAGCCCTCCCATGTCCCTGGCCCACTTCTCTAGGCAGCAAATAAAGGGTGAATGGTTGGGGGAAGGGTGTCTTTTGGACAAAGAGCTGTCCCAGGGGGAGAGATAAATGAAAACCACAGAGCGTTAAAGATGAAGGGACTTACAGGTAAACTAGGACAGTGATTTTCAAACCTGAGCGTGCCCCTCAGGCTTCTGGAGCTTCGCCAGGGTTTTCTCTTCAGGTCTGAGTGGGCCTCAGGAGTTTGCATTTCTAACAACCTTCCAGCTGATGTTTTGGAACAATGGTTTGAGGACAACTGGTGCAATTTCACCTTACTCATAAGGACATTGTGGCTCAGAGGATTAAATAACTTGTTCTAAATCCCCCAGCTAATAGATCTAGGGCTGGAATCTTCCATTCCTAAATCTTTCAGCATGTATTTCCTAAAGGGAGAAACACTGTCTTTCATAATCATAATATAGCTGCCCTATCAGGAAATTAACATTAAACAATAGTGAGGTTTTTTTTTTGGTTGTTGTTGTTGTTGTTTGTTTGTTTTTGTTTTTTTCTAGTACTGGGGATTGAATCCAAGGTCTTTGCACTAAGCCCCAGTCCCTTTTAAATTATTTTGAGGCAATCTTTCTAAATTGCTACATTGCCCAGGCTTGGTCAAATTTGCACTCTTTTGGTTTTCATTAATCTTTTAAAAAGTTCCTTTCTCAGTTTTTGCAACTTTGACACTTTTTTGTTTGTTTGCTTGTTTATTTATTTATAACTTTGACACTTTTAAGAGTATAGGCTAGATTTGTTTTTTGGTGCTAAGGACCTTGCACATGCTAGGCAAATACCCCACCACTAGCTGCATCCCTAGTCGTCAGGTCAGGTGTTTTGAAGACAACATGGTGTCTGCTGCTTTTCTCCACAATAAACCTATTTTTCATTTTTGCAATTAATAAGCATCCTATAATGAGATACCAGATTCCTGTTATGACATCCCTCATCCTCCTTTGTTCACTAATTAATCATCCACCAATGATTTTCTTTACTTTGTGTGTGTGTGTGTGTGTGTGTGTGTGTGTGTGTGTGTGTGTGTGTGGTAGGGATTGAACCCAAGGCCTGGCCAACATCCCTTTTTTCCTTTTTTCTTCATTTTATTTTTTACTTACAGTCTTAGTGTCACTAAGTTTTCCAGACTAGGCTCTAACTTTTGATCTTCCTACCTCAGCCACCCCCACTCATAATTCTTGCCCTGAAACAAATATTAATGTAATGGTTGTCCAGTGGTGAGTCTCTAATTTTATTTTTTTCTCCACATATATTTATTTATTGGAGTTTTACTGCAAAGAAAAGTTTTTCTTTCTCCCTCCCTCATTCATATCAGTACAGGCTTATAAGTTCTCTCTTTAAATCTAGGATTTATATCATTGCTACCCACTTCAGATCTATTAAACTGTCCTTCACTTACAATACTATTAATTTGGAATAATTTGTTAACTTTTTGGATTTATTCAAAACCAAAAATGACATAGTCACATGGCTTGACAATAGGATCCATTCTGGATGTGCTGTTAGATAATTTCATCACTGTGTGAACATCAGAGTGGATTCATAGGGACCTAGAGAGTGCAGGTCATCAGTGATGGCCTCTAAATGCAATTAAGAGCTACCTGGTGGTCATACTTGGCCTGTACTCTCAGAACTTTGGGAGGTTGAGGCAGAAGGATGGGACATCAAAATAAAATAAAAGTAAGGTAGAATAGGGCAAGCAAGATAGCTCAGCCAAGCGCCCGCTTTTTTTATTTTTTTGGCTTGCTCAGCCTGCCCTGGGGGTAGGATTGACGCAGCATGTGGTGCTAGGGATGGAACTGTGGTCCCTGTGGTTGCCTAAGCTTGCCTAAGCAGGAGGTTTAGACCGCTGAGCCATTTTGCCAGTCCCTAAGCACCTGCTTTGGCAAGCCAAGAGACCAGGGTTTGATACCTGGTCCTACATGCTGCGCTGGCCCCGCCCCCAGCACCCACTGAGCCAGCGACTGAGTCCAGGTGTGGCAGCACACGCTCGTAATACCAACTCTTGGTAGGCTGAAAACAGGAGGATCACTACAAGTCCGAGCTGCATAGGGAGGCCCTGAACCAAATACACAAATGGAAAAAAAAAAAAAAAAAAAGTAAAGTAAAAATATTAGCAATGTGTTGGGGATGTAACCCAGGGCAAAGACCCTAGATTTGGGCCAGTCTGATAGCTCAGCAGATTAAAGTGCCTGCCTAGGAAGATGCAGAGGCCATGGTCTGATCCCTGGACTGTCATGCCAGCCCCAGCCCTGGGGTGTGCTGAGACAGTGAATGAGACTGGGTGTGGTAGCGCCCGCCTGTAATCCCAGCACTTGGGAGGCTGAAAAACAGGAAGAATCACTATGAGTCCAATCTGTGTAGTGAGGCCCTGTAGACCCTGTACTAAATACATTTAATCAACCAATCAATCAATCAATCAAGACCCTGGATTCAACACCAGTACCAACAATGACCCCAAAAATTTGCAAAATTGCAAAAGGAAGCACTACACACACAGGATATAGGAGGAGTGGCTGCCGTAACCTGGCACGTTATGTTAACATTGTTGATGGATGATAAAACTAGTGAATATTGGGTGGAGAGACATAGACCTACATAGTCTCCTTCCAGGGTACCTTTTATCATAGATAAAAGATAAAAATGTAGCATTCACACCAGTAATAAAATTGCTCTTTACCAGAAGCCAGAACTGCACACTGGACATAGTTGTGCGTTTCTACAACCAGCAGTGCAGTAGGTCTGTTCCTATCAGCTTCGCATGTTGTGCCAGGACATTACCATGGCAATGATATTACTAGGTGCCAAGAGCATCTTGGAATCCTTAATACTATGGGTCCATAAAATTATGTGGCTGTTATTAACAGAAATGTTATGTGGTCCATGGCTGTATTTCAAAACACCATATTATACATGAAAAGTATAACATTCTTTACATTTGAATTAAAAAGTAATTTTTAATTTTTTAAAAGCAATTTATTTATTTATTTATTTATTATTTGGAACATGGTCTCACTATGCAGTTTGGACTCATAGTGACTGTCTCAGCTTCCCTAGTGCTAGGATTACAGGTGTGCACCACCATGCCCACGGTTCTGGGGCTGGCACAGCATGCGATACAGAAGATTGAACTTGGGACTTCACTCTTGCCAGGCAAGCACTTACACCACTCAGCTATCTCCCCTGGCAAAAAAAAAAAAAAAAGTAATTTTTAAAGGGTTAAAACACCGCAGCAGAACTTGATAACAGAAATATGCAAATGAGAACCACATACAAAATTTAAAATTTAAAAATTTTCAGATAGCCGTATTTTAAAAAGTGAAAGAACAAAACCAAACTGATTTTATTTGCTTAACAGATGATTAGCTTTAGGAACTTCACAACTCTCTTGGAAATGCAGACACCAGCCTAGGGCCAAGGAATACCAGCTTACAGTAGTCATCTGGCTGCTAGGGCTGTGGTCCTGGATCTTATTTTTGGGATCATAACAGCAATTTTTAAAAATTTGCCTTCCAACTCTCTCCCATCTTGCAAGATGGTGGGTGAAAAAACTGAGAAGCCAGACAATAAAGAGAAGAAAGCTGAAGCCAAGAAGGCTGCTGCCAGTGATACTGGTAAAAAGGATAAGGTAAAGAAGGCAAAAAAGTCCAAGAAGGGGCAGCCCCACTGCAGCCGAAATCCTGTCCTGGTCAGAAGAATTGGTAGATACTCCTGATCTGCTATGTATTCCAGAAAGGCTTTGTACAGGAGAAAGTACACAGCTGCTAAATCAAAGGTTGTGAAGAAAAAGAGGGAGAAAGTTCTTGCTACCAGCACAAAGCCAGTCGGTGGGGACAAGAATGGGGGTACCCACATGGTTAAGCTTCAGAAAATGCCTAGATACTACCCTACTACAGGTGTACCCTGAAAGCTCTTAAGCCATGGCAAGAAACCCTTCAGTCAGCACGTGAGGAAACTTTGAGCCAGCATCATTCCTGGCGCCATCTTGATCAACTTCACTGGGCATCACAAAGGCAAGAGAGCAGTCTTCCTGAAGGAGTTGGACAGTGGCTTGGTACTTGTGACTTGGCCTCTTAGCCTTAATTGTGTTCCTCTATGAAGAACACACCAGAAATTTGTCATTGCCACCTCTACAAAAATTGATATCAGCAAAGTGAAAATCCCCAAACACCTCACTGATGCTTATTTCAAGAAGCAGCAGCTGTGGAAACCCAGACACCAGGAGGGTGAGACCTTTGACACCGAGAAAGAGTGATACCAGATTTCAGAGCCATACAAGGTGGATCAGAAAGTGGTGGATTCATAGATTTTAGCAAAAATCAAAGCCTTTCCTCAGCTCTGGGGCTACCTGCGATCTGTTTTTGCTCTGACAAGTGGAGTTTATCCTCATAAATTAGTGTTCTAAATTTCTTACTAAGAACCTAATTAAATAACTGATACATTTTTTAACAATCTGCCTTCCAAGCCTCATGTTCATCGTTTCTACCACCTTGGCTGCTCTGAGGTCACTCAACCCACCACAGCCCTTGTACCCAAGGGAAGATCCCGTCCCTCGCTCATAACTGTAGAAAGGACAGGTCGGGCTGGCCAAAGCCAGCTAGATTTCCATAAAAGAAAAAAAAAAAAAAACTGTATAGTTGGTGCATATACGCGCACACTCCGCTGTCCCTGGAGTCCCTGCAAAGGAACATTTGATTTACATTGGTGTTTGGCTATATGAGTCCAAAGTAGAATGCCAGCTCACCAGTAAATATTTGCCATTTGACCACTAATTTTGTTATCTGATTAAATAGAAACAAGCATTTGCCACATCTTTGATTTCACCATGATGCCATTGTGCAAGAAAAATATATCAGTTATTTAGCATAAGTGACTCTTTTAAAAAATGTAAACACATTGCATTTTTACAAGCAAAGTGAGTGACTCTAAGTCATAAAGACATAGAAGTATTGTTTCGAGTCCCTCTGAGGTACACAAGGGACATTCAAGATTTAGCAATTTATGACAAGTATTAGGATTCAGACCCGCAATAGAACAGGCCGAGTTGGAACATGCAATGCAGTGGTTCTTCTTGGATGTGGCGGTGCCTTGCTGTATTCCTTGCACTCGGGAGGCTGAGGCAGGAGGATCACAAGCCTAAGCTTCATAACAAGAGCCTGTCTCATTTTTTTAAAAAATGTATTTTTTGTTCCTGAACTGTGTAGAATTATCTCCTGAAGTATCATTTGGTACAGGTGACAGTGTTTCCTTAACTGTCACAGTCTGTAGGGTAGAGGGCAGTTAACAGAAGCCACATTTTTATTTAAAAGTGGAACAGCGCATGCAACATGATGTGTCCTATCCAGAAAACCACAGGTGGCCCATGGATAATGAGTAAAAGGATCTCCTAGGGCATCCGGAGTTGAGCGGGCATGTCCACTGGCATGACTGCGGCCAGTGTTTCCTTTAGGGAATAGAGACAGCAGTTTGCAGCGAGGGAAAACTGTGTCATATGTGTAGACGAGAAACAAGGGACAGTGACAGACTGAGGGTCTTGCCACATTCCTGGACGCTGTGCTCAAGGCTGATGGGCAGTCCTGCTTCTGCTCTGCCTTCCCCTGTACACAGACTGAGAGAGTGAGCAGAAGGGCAGAAGACAGAAGAAACACCGGGCAGCAACCGGCGAAGAGCGCACTACAGCCCGAGCAGGCAAATTAAAATCCCTCACGAGGCGAGGAACAGCATGGGTTTGAAGTTGACCAACATGGGATTCTCACTGAGCCAGAGAATGAGGCTGTGTTAGGGTAGGCTTGACCGGCTGGGGTGCCTGTATGGATTAGAGATCAGCCAAGGAAATACCTGCAAGCTACAAAAGTCACTTTCTTTAAAGAGGAAATAAGACAAAGCAAAAAATTTCTGGGTGCGGTGGCACATTCCTGTAAACCCAGCACTCGGGAGGCTGAAGCAGGAAGATCACTATGAGTTAGATGAGGCTAGCTTGAGCTACATAGTCAGGGCCTGTCTGGAAGGAAGGAAGGAAGGAAGGAAGGAAAGAAAGAAGGCGCTTACACTCAAGAAATAATATCTCTTGCTGGGTGTGGTGGCGCATGCCTGTAATCCCAGCACTTTGGGAGGCTGAGGCAGGAGGATCAGTGTGAGTTCAAGATCAGCCTGGGCTACAAAAGTGAGCTCAAGGCCAGCCTGAACCGCACAGCGAGACCCTGTCTCAAAAAGACCAAAAAAAAAAAAAAAAAAATCTCTTGGTATTAGCCTTTTGATGCAGAATTAGACTGTACTAGACTATAGCCCGTTTAAGTGGGACCTTAAGTCTATAAGGGAGGCAGAGGGCTTCATTCCTGCTGCTCCTGGAGCCAGATGAGCCAGAACAGGAAATAGTGGCTTAGCAGTATCTTCCTGTGGCCTGGTCCTTAATTGATAGCTACAGCTTCTTTAAATGAAAAGGAAGATGAAGAACTTCTGGTTTTGCTAGCCAGCAAATCATCTAACAATCTCAGCAAAATGGCCTCAGAAGGGCCGGCGAGATGGTTCAGTGGTCTAAAGCGCCTGCTTAGGAGGGCTCAGGCAACTGCGGGGACTGCAGTTCGATCCCCGGCACCACATGCTGCGCCAGCGCCGCCACCAGGGCAGGCTGAGCCAGCCACAAAGTGAATGAATAAAGAAACAAACAAACACAACAAGCAAGCAAACAAATAAATAAATAAAATTTAAAAACAACAACAAAAAAAAAAAATGGCCTCAGAAGAGGTGTTTGCCATCGTCACCTGCCATGACAGGTAAAAGCTGTGTGATAGATGTCAGTGCTGTGCTCAGTGCTACAGGGCCTGGCATGGAGTAGGGTGTGGTAGCTGAGCTTACCGTGTACAGCTTCCATGTCTCTCTCTCTCTCTCTCTCTCTCTCTCTCTCTCTAACTGTACAGGGGATTGAATCAAAGGCCTAAACATTTTGAAACAGGGTCTTGTTAAATCACTAAATTGCCCAAGCTGGTCTCAAACTTGGCAATCCTCCCATCTCAGCCTCCCCAGGTACTGGGATTACAGACACGTGCCACCACACCTGGCTTGCATCCTTGTCTTGTTTTTCTTGGATTTCAAAGAGGATGCTGTGCTTGCTGAGACCCACGCCCAGAATTCTCACTATTGAGCTTGCCCTACACCCTTGGCGTCATTCCCCAAACAGAGCCCCTCATCCTGTGTCTCTGAACCTGGACTGGCTTCGCAGTGCATGGCTTTAAAACTTTATTGCTCCAAAACTATATCTTGAGCTGAGGAAGGCAAACACTTTTAAAAAATAAGGCAAAAATAAAATCTCAGGAAATACTGTTCTGATTAACCCAGACAGCAATATAAAAAGCCACGGGATCTCACCGAATTGGTGGCTTTTGTCTTTGAACCCTGCTACGACTCAACAGTTCTGGAGAAATGGGAAGAAAACCGCCTGCACATGGAGCAATTGGTAAATATTAGCTCAGCTGAACTGGAGCCAGGCCCACGTTTTTGTCCCAGGCTTTGTTTTTACACTTGTTGCAGAAGAAGGCCTGATTTATTTCTAAGGTTTCCTACAGCTCTAAAAGCTATGAGAAGCTGTAAGTTTTGAGGTACTGCTGGTATTCCGGGCCATTTCTCAGGCTTCCACTCAGCTGATAATGAGTTACACTGTAGCCCCTTCACCAGCCCAGGCATTAGCTCCCGCAGGCATGCGCAGGCCTGATCCGCTCCTGGGAGCTCTCCACCACAGGCGCACACCCCTCTCTGGCGCACTTCCCGGCTTGAGGGCCCGCCTTTGCTCCTCCCCCTGGTGGGATACTTTTCTCCCTCACTTAGCAAAGTTGGTTTCCCTTCATCACTGGGGCCGCAGCTGAACCACCTCTTTAGTCGTCTGTCTTGCTGTCCTGTCGAGTTAGGCATCGACCCCAGCCCCCAATTCCCCATTACATCATCCTGTTTACTTCTCTACAGTGCCCTTGGCAACGCATAGCTGTGTTCTGTGTTTACTGGTTTATTATCACTCTCTCCCCCAAGCCAACAAACTCCATAAGCACGGGTAATTTGCCCATATTCCTTTCCATGTCTGTAGAATCCATATAATGCCTTTTCTGAAATAGAAAATCTGCTTCTTCTGCTGAGAAGACCCAGCCTTCTACTATGAACTGGCTTAATGAGTCAGAAATGGCCTGGGTTTTAGCCTTCCCTTATTCCTTGACCAGGTACACTTGGGCAACCAATAACCTGCTCAACTGTGTGCCTTTTCCCTGTCCGGAGTCATGCAAGCTTTCTAGCAAAATACAGAAATTTCATATTGGTTGGATGAATGAATCAACTTGATTGAGGTATAACTTATTTACAGAAAAATGCACCATTTTAGCTGTTCAGTTCAATAAACTTTGACGAACGCAAGGACCCAGGTGACCACCAACATGATCAAGATAGGGAAATTCCATTACCCCCAAAACTTCCGTCTTTCCTCCCATGCTTCCCTTCTCTGGCCACAAGCAATCATAAAATCATTTAATTTCACTTATATCTCACCTCCTTCCAAATGAGTTTTTCAGTGGATTTAAAAGGGAATAAATATATCAAAATCAATAAAAAGAGAAGGCAAAGAGGAAAAGGCAAGCTCAAGAGGGGAAAAGCAGGTGACAAATTTCCCAAGCCGTAAGGAGCATCTGTGAAGGTCAAGGTGTGTGAAGGTCAAGGTGCAGCCGCAACCTCTAGAGAGCCAAGGTCAAGACTGAGGAGCGTAAGGTAAGTCCCTGACTTGAGAAGGGGCTCTGTCTGGGGGTGTGGCCCTAAATCAAATTCCTTCAGAAGTCCAACAGAGAGAGTTGTATACATGTTTGGCACAAACATACACTATAGCTTGCTTTGTGCTTCCTAGCAGCACCCTCACATCCCCATTGCTTTTCCTGGGCATCCTGGGCTCTGGCGGAGCGCTGTACTACTTCAAACTACCGCACGGTGCGGTACGCACTCGGCAGCACCACTGGGACTGTGTCTGGCACACACGTGAGCTACTTTCGCCACTTGTTCACATCTCTGAACGTTCCTAATGAGAAGTCCCTTTGTATCTGTGACAGTTTGCACCTCAAATGTTCCTAAGTCAGGGACTCACACTACTTAAAAATTGCTGAGAGGCAGAAGCAGGCTGTTTTTTTGTTTTTTTGTTTTTTTTTTTTTTTGAGGGGGAGAGAGCGGACAAAGTTTCCCTAGTACAAACATCTGGGAAACTCATCGTGCTGGTCTTTAGCCAGAAGCTGCTAGGGCATGTTCTGTCTATGTCCTCAGCGATGCCTCATGCCTCATTTCACAGCAAATGTAGCAGGAATATTCACTCATTATTGTATTTAGAAATCTTCCACAAACATTTCTATAGCAAACATTAAAGCATCTTCTCTTACTAAGAGGATCTCAACTGGGCTTTTCAGCCAGTTGGGGAAAAAACAATTCAAAATGCTCTTTTCTAATGAGGGTCTGGAGCTCAGGATTCTCTCCTTATGGGCAGAGGCATTTGCTTTGAAACCTAGGTGAACATGTGGGAGGGGTAATGTTTGGTTAGTGAACTTGAAAGGCCCTGGACAGGATTCCTGTGTAGATCAAAGACTCTGTATGGGGGAGGCTCAGAGGAAGAGCCAGGATTTTCTTTAGGAACTAGTTTTGGAGCTGGGCCAGCACAAGCAGGGACTCCACTGAGATGCCCCACTTCCACACAGTAGAAAATTAACACTTCTAGTGCGAAGGATGTTGTGGGCAAGTGTTGACAGCTTCTCACGGCAGCCACACAGATTTCTTAGTAACGTCCTTTCGAGACTGACATCTGAGCCACCTCACTCTTGCCTCCTGATGAGTAGGTCCTAGAGCTAATCTCTCTTTTCCTGCTGGATTCTGAATTGACTGAGAAATGAGATGAAAGGCTAAGGCCTTTGATACAGCAGCAAACACACAAGGATGGTTGGGAACCGTGGCCTGCGTCTGTGGGCAAGTGAGTCCCCGGGCATGAGGGCCCTTCCCACGCTGTTACAGCAGTGCCTGGACAGCACAGGCTTCTAGAAGGAGGACAGGGAGGAGCCAGTAACTCCTGCTTCCCTTGTTCCAAAGGAGTAGAGAGCGGTGGAGGAGGGACAAGGGCCCTTGGGCAGCCTGGGAACCCCTGTGGGGCTTCCCTGACATTCTCTCCAGTGCGGTGAGACATTCCCCCTTGCTTGGGCAACCAGGACAGTTTACTCTCTCAGTGTCTGCTAGGATCAATTAGCCACGAGATCTGACTACAGGGACTGGATTTGTTACTGATCATTGATATATTGGTGATGTCTGCCCTAGTCAGTAATTTGTGGTTAGCACACTAGTGTGGGAGGTTAAACTTTTCTTTTTGAAGTGGATAAAATACCAATGGTATTTTCTTTTTCCTATTTTTTCATAATTAGACTATACCAGCGGTTAATTATGGCAGGTGTGTGTCAACATTGCCTCACAGTGATGTTCATCACTGTGGTCAACATTAAAGGAGAAGGCTCAGATGTTTTTGCACTCATTAACACTTGTCCTCTAAGGTCGTTCTGTCCTTCTTGGTGAGGTTTTGCAAGAGCACTAAAACCAGCAATGTCCATGAGCTCATGTTGCTTTGCAGTTAGTTCTGGCCTGTGGCGCACTGGTAAATGTGCACAAAGCAGGCCTTGGAAAAGGGCCCTGATTTGTGGTGCTTTCTATTTGCCAATTATTATGGGGCCAATACTCTCTGCACAGCAAATTTCAAGGCACCAATACAATGTTATTACATGTGGAACAGGGATAAGAACCCCAGTAACACACTTTTTGTATTTCCATAATGTAGCTACAAGAACCTCACGGGCTAGCCAGATAGCTCAGCAAACTAAAGCGTGTGCTTAGGCAGAGTGCAGCAGCCAGGGTTCGATCCTCAGCTAGCTGTGTCAGCCCCACCTCTGTAGTGCACTGAGGTGGCAAATGGGACCATAATCCCAGCATTTGGGAGGCTGAACACAGGAGGAGCACTGCTATTCTGATCTACGTAGTGAGACCCTGTAGATCCTGTACTAAATACACAAAAAAGAACCCCAAATAATCTCAAGATAATATGAAATATAAGTAAAATAGAAAAGTTACATTTTGAATATTTCCTACATCCATTTCAATATAATTTTTATAAGCTCATAGTATTTAATCTTTAGGGAAAGATATTTTTAACAGTTTATCAAATTCTTGAAAATGTAAGGATCAGCCTTCATGAGCCAGTATAAGCCATTTCTAGTACATCATTGATTTTGGTCAGCATAATTAAAGGTCAAGGAATGGTCAACTTCTCCACAAGGCCAAAAGCCATCAATCAGTGGTCAGTGTTGTAAAGCCAACATTGGACAGAGCCTTGAGCCTGTCATTTTTTAGCAAAAGCTTAATGTTTTGATTACTACCTAGCAAATGTAACAAGCCCCAAATTTTAAGAGAGTAAAGATTTTTCTGTTTGAAAAACTAAGATAAATTCTACCTTGAGTCAGCCTAGAGGGAGGCACAATTTGACAAGGAGTTGAGCCCATCTGTTCGGACACACTGACAATTTGGATGACAATTTGTTTGCCATTCTGATGTCACACTTGAGCCTTGAGCTTTATGCAGTTATACAGAGTTGCATCAGGAGCCCTGTGGATGAAAAGGTCATGGAGACACTCTGATGAGGCCCAGGCCTGTGGTGGCAAGGGAAAAGCAGGGAGAGGGGTGTGTGTGTGAGAGAGGAACAGTCCCTCCCCACTCTGTCAGGGAGAGCTGGAGCCTCCTCATGAACAAAAGCTGGAAATGCTCTCAGCTGTCTTGAAAAGGGACTCTTCCTCCCACAGACACTTGGCAAAAGATATACTTACATTTCTTTATTCTTTCAGAAAAAAAAAGCAACATGATTTTGCCTGTATCACTTGCTGTGTAGAGTGAAAAGAGAATAGATTGTGGAGTTCCCACTCTGCCAAGCAGTTTTCTCACCTTGGACAAATCGCTTGACCTCTCCTGGCTTTTCTCCACCTCCACGTACGAGATCTGCCCTGTGGGTGTCTGCCTCAGGTGGGACCATGTGAGTGCCAGCACCTCACCGAGGATGCCAGCCCTTCTCAAATCATTATGTGAGCAGAGTGTGGTGGCACACACCTCTAGTCTCAACACTCTGTGATGCTGAGGTAGGAGCATCATAAGTTTGAATCTAACCCAGCCAACCTAGCCAGGCCCTGTCTCAAAATTAAAATCACAACTAAAATGACTGGCTCTTTCCCAGCTTGCAAGATGGTGGGTGAAAACACTGAGAAGCCAGACACTAAAGAAACCCAAGCCAAGAAGGCTGCTGCTGCTGGTACTGATCAAAAAGGTACAGTGAAGGCAAAAAGTCCAAGAAGGGGCAGCCCCACTGCAGCTGAAATCCTGTCCTGGTTAGAAGAATTGGTAGATACTACCGATCTGCTATGGATTCCAGAAAGGCTTTGTACAGGAGAAAGTACACAGCTGCTAAGTTGAAGGTTGAGAAGAAAAAGGAGAAAGTTCTTGCTATGATCACAAAACCTGTCGGTGGGGACAAGAATGGAGGTGCCCAGGTGGTTAAGCTTCAAAAAATGCCTTAATACTACCCCACTGAAGATGTGTCCTGAAAGCTCTAGAGCCACAGCAAGAAGCCTTTCAGTCAGCATGTGAGGAAACTTCCAGCTAGCATCACTTCTGGCACCATCTTGATCATCCTCAGTGGGCATCACAGAGACAAGGGAGTTGTCTTCCTGAAGCAGTTGGACAGTGGCTTGCTACTTGTGACTGGGCCTCTTAGCCTTAATCTGCAAAGAACACACCAGAAATTTGTCATTGCCACCTCTACAAAAATTGGTATCAGCAAAGTAAAAATCCACAAGCACCTCACTGATGCTTACTTCAAGAAGAAGAAGCCATGGAAACCTGGATAGCAGCAGGGTGAGATCTTGGACACTGAGAAAGAGAGAGACCTGATTTCAGAGCAGCACAAGGTGGATCAGAAAGCAGAAGACTCACAGATTTTAGCAAAAATCAAAGCTGTTCCTCAGTTCTGGGGCTACCTGCAATCTGTTTTTGCTCTGACAAATGGAGTTTATCCTCATAATTTCATGTTCTAAATTTCTTACTAAGAACATAATTAAATAAGCAATACATTTAAAAAGAAAAATTAAAAGGACTGGAATTGTAACTCAGTGCAAAGGCCCTGTGTTCAATCCCCAGTGCTGCAAAAATAAGCAAACAAAAGAAATATGTTGCCCTTGCAAGTAGGTTTCCATTTTCTCCCTGAACACCATTGGCATCGGAGCATCCTGGACCTTGTAGTCCCAACAGTCTTGTCCCTATAGTCTGTACTCTGTTCCTTCACTGTGCCCTACCCTGCCCCAAGCAGCCATTTCTCTGAGGAGCAGTTTCCTGAGCTAGGGGACTCCACAAACAGCCTAAAACTTGCCTTTCCCCTGTTCCTTTACTTCCTCTTGCTAAAGTGTTATCTCTGCTGGGACTTAGAAGCTAACCCTGATTTCTGATGCATCTGTGAGACCTAGTTTCTCTCTTATCACACCTTCACAGTGTGTGATGTTCCCATGTGTCCTCAGATCTTGACTGGAGGAAGACAGATGACAGATGTTTTCTCCCTCCCAGTTTATCAGCCAAACTACAGAAAACAAGCAAACAAAAAGATCCTAGATTGTAATACACTGCAAATCTGTTAATGTGGCAGAGTCTCCAAAAAGCAGCCTGGGGCTCTTCGTCATCCGGCTTATGTCTGCATTTAAGGTCATCTTGGGTCTAGCAGAACGTTACCCTGTTTTTCCAGTCTCTGGACAGCAGGAGAATGCAAAGTACGTTTTCTAGCTAGGTTTTACACCCATAGGGCTCCAAGATAAATTCAGTACATGTGTTCTGGTTCATTTACACACAACTCACTAAATAACTATTTGATATCCAAGAAGGCTTCAGAGTTTTAACAAAAAATCTCTTCAAAGTATTCTTTTCTTTGAACCTAGCAGTCATATTTTCCTAAGAATAAGATTTAATAATGGCCTGCCGTGTTTGTGTATATTGGAAACATTGCCTCAAATCCTTCTTTTCTCAACCTCAGGTTTCCTTCAAAACATCTAATGTAAACAATGGTAATTTAAAAAATGTTTGCACACGGTGGGGGGGTGTGTCCACCACGTGAGTATGTGGCCAGGAATCGTGTGAGGCGCTTCACGTGGCCACAAACGTTTGTAACAGTGTTTGGAGGTAGCCATTACTTCTCTTATTTACGAGCAAAGAAGCTGAGGCTCAGGAGGTTTTCTGACTTGCCCACGGACAGGGCTGATAAGTCAGCAAGCCCAGATTCTGTTGAACTCCAAGTCCTCGTGGTCAATTCCGATCAATTCAGCAAATATTCAGCAAGTGTCTCCATGTGTGGGGCGCTGCGCTGAGCCTGGCACTTCTGGCTCTCAGAAAAATGAGGAAAGACCCTGAGATTCTCCTGGGGAGGGGCTTATTTTTATCTTCAGTGTGTAACTGAAGATGACACACAAGGAGAACGATAAGATGTGTTCGATTATGATAACAGGAAACCTGGCTAACTGCCTTAAGCAGCACGGAGACCTACTGTGGCGTTGATTGCTGGTTCTCCCCTTTCACCAGGAGCAGAATGCCCAGTTGTTAGCCAGACATATGGCCTCCTGGGATAGACAGTATTTCTCAGCCAGAAGTGGATATAGCCATATAATCAAATTCTGGCATATTACTAGGTGCAGCTTCTGACACGACCATTCTCTTTCCTCCTTTCTGCTGACTGGATTCTGGTGTGCTGGCTAGAGTTGGGGATGCCATCTCTAAGGAGAGCAATGAATATGCTATAATGGCAAAGCTACCAATGGGAGGCACGTTGTCCCTGTACTTCCTCTTTTTAAAAAAATGTTTCTAAAATTTTTTTTGTTTATTGAGACAGGGTCTCACTATGTAGCTGAGGCTGGCCTTGAACTCATGGCAATCCTCCTGCCTCAGCCTCCTGAATGCTGGGATTACTGGAGTGCACCACCACACTTGGCTATTTACTTTTTCTTTGTGGCCTGCTCAGCCCATCCCGGGGGCAGGGCTGGCGTGCCACATGACCCAGGTCCCTGCACTTTGCTTAAGCTTGCCTGAGCAGGTGCTTTAGACCACTGAGCTGTCTCGCTAGCCCACACCTGGTTGGTTTTTTTTTATTTATTTATTTTTTTGGCAGGACCCGGGTTCGAACTCATGACCTTGCACTTACCAGGTGGGCACTTGTGCCATGGAGCTATCTCCAGAGCCCCTTTGGTTGTTTTTATTAGTACATGTTTGCAGTACATAATGATTACATTCCTCATAGGGAATTGTTACAGGAACATGACACATATATTAATTCTTTTATGTCCCCTTTCCCTTCCTCTCCCCTTTTCCTTCTCTTAGTTCCCTTCCCATTTGCAGAAGATCAGGGTTTTGTCTTAACCTGGGATAACAAATAAACCTGAAATTTGTTTAAGCCACTGACTGCTATTTTGGGTTTCTGGTTACTTACAGTGGAACCTAATCCTATCATAAATTCACATAGCTGGCAGTGTAGCAGTAGGGTGGGCTTCAGTGCTGATTCGGCAACTTGCTGATGATCTCTAGAAGTCTATTTTGCTCCAGGTCATTGTTCTGCCCTTTTGGACAGCTTCATCCTGAGACTAGCCTCTGTCGTGGGCAAGGTGGCTTCTAACCAAAGTGGGTACATGGACAGGAAGGGCCATGCCCCAAAGCTCTGTCATAAAAATAACAGTCTGTCATAAAGTGCCCCTCTCAGGAGCCCTCTGGCATCATGCCTTGCACTGCCTTGAGTTAGATCCAGGAGAGGGTCAAGATAGGTTGGTTCAGTTCTGACAGAGCCACTCTGGGAAGGGAATCGGACTTACCCTAACCAAATTGGGCTGAGTAGAATTCACTCAGAGAGGTGCTGAAGTTTATCTTTGGTGTGACGAACTGAACCTGCAGTTTGCACCACCCTCGAAGGACACCAGCGGCCCTCACTGTGGAAGGAGCAGCACAGAACCTTCTTATAAGAGGATTTGGTGAAATCCGTTGCTCTTCTATTTCAGAAACTGGAGAGAGGCTGGAGGATCAAAGAGTCCTTTTACTGGTGAGTCTGAACTCCAGCTTCCCATGTTCCTGAGATAAGTCCCATAGGTGGGCCCAGTGTCACTGGTAGGAGCGCTGACCCAAAGCAGGCTGATTGGGGGTGGGAGGCACTCAGAGTTCTTCCTCCAGGCTGCTCTGCTCCAAGCTTACTAGAGGGGCTTGTATTCCTGCAGTTTAATTCTTTGGGATATCAATAATCTTCTTTCCAGCATCTCTAGTAACCTGGGAGGAGCAACATATTCATTGAATTCAGCATAACTTGTTGGTTAGATTATGGGGAAGCTCCTTCATCTTTGTTCCTTTCATTATGAGGAACAATGAGACAGGGGACAGTTGGGGTGTCACCACAAAAAAGAAAAACTCCCCAGTTCAGGATAATTAGAGAGAGTGGGGGGTGCCATAATGGGCCCTCCTGTGCTGAGGTGAGTTATCGGAAGAGGGAGGAATAATAATAATCAGAAAATAAAGGTCGTGGTATCATCAAAGCCACCTTCGGTGACTTAATAATTTAACCCAAGGCTAGCGCACGCCATCTAATCTAGGTGACAAGACTGCAAGCCCTGGATTCTGTGACCGGTGAGAGACAGCAGGCTACTACTTCCTTTCTGGGATGGAGCGGTGGTTGCCAGTCTTTGGAGTTTTGTTCTTTGCACATCCCGCATGCATGTGACAAGCCCGCATGGCTCAGCACACAGCCCTGGTCACAGGACAGCACTGCATTAGTCTCCTCGGAATGGAATGGCAGAACCACCAGGAGGAGGACATCAATCCAGTAGAAATCATATCAGAGAGGGAATAAGACGAGACACGATGGCCCAAAATAGGATCAGAGGGAGCTAAGGTGTAGTGGAAAGCAGAAGGTCTTGCACATTTCAACCAAGCCTGAAAACACTTCATGATAAATGTCTTCCTGCGGTAAATTAACTTCAAGCTTCTCACTTAAAGCAAAGAGAGATGTTTGTATTGATAATCCCAAGCCGTAAGGATCCAGATTATTCTTCTGAAGGGCCACTTCTGAAGCTCTTGTGAAGTGCTTTACTTCACTTTCACATTTGTGTTTCTCCAAGTATCTTCCCTAGGCCATTTATACACCAATCCTCCTGTGGCAGGAGACAGGTGGGCAGTGGTGGTGGTGATGGTGGGGAATATGAAAAATGCACACCTGATGAGTACAGTAGCACACACCTGTAGTCGCAGCTGCTCATGGAGTTCCCAAGTCTGAGCCCACCTGGACTATGTAGTAGGACTTCCATAAAAACAATGTAGATCTGTGGGCTCTACTTGGAAGTTATTACATTAGATTCTGTGAAACAGAGCTCAGAAATGAGCATTTTAACCCAATAGTAGTACCCTAGGGAAGTGGTGGCAGACTTATGACATGGAATACTACTTCTATTACCTGAAAGCCCTAAAGGCTCACCATCGCTGCCTTCGGGTACGTGGCTCTGTGCTTTCCAAGACGTTTGGATAACATCTCACTGAACTTCACATCAGCCTCGGGAGGAGCGTCAGAGCAGGTAGCATCACATCCATTTGTTGAAGGAGAGACCACAGCTCTATGCTGCCCAGCAGCTAGTACGAGTTCCCACCCTAATGAGAGACTCAATGCAGCTCGGGTCCTGCAGTGTGGTCCTCCAGCCATTGAGCTGAACAGTCATGACATCCCAACTTATGAAATAAGGGATCCAAATTTGTGCCACTCTCTAAAGAGAAAATGGACACAATCAGAGCAGATGCAGGAAGGAGTATCATTTGTGTAAAACTAACTAACTAAAACTTGGAAGATGCCAGTGACCAATACACTTGCTGTCATTAGTGATCTAGCAATAAGGTTTAATTTGTCCAAACTACAAGCATAATAAAGGATTATTTTTACTACTTGTCTGGATTTAGATTGGTAGACTCAATTGGTTTGGGCAAGCATGACCAAGTTTTACAATAGTGAATCATGTGATCAGAAATTCAGTTAATGAGGGCTGGCAAGATGGCTAAGCAGTCTAAAGCACCTGCTTAGGCACGCTAAGGCAACCGCAGGGACTTCAGTTGGATCCCCAACACCACATGCTGTGCCAGCCCCACCCCCAGAGCAGGCTGAGCTGGCCATTAAAAAAAAAAAATAGAAAAAAATTATTAATGGGCCAGCAAGATAGCTCAGTGGTCTAAAGTGCCTGCTTACGCAAGCTCAGGCAACTGCAGGGACCGCGGTTGGATCCCCCACACCACATGCTGTACCAGCCCCACCTCCAGGGCAGGCTGAGCCAGCCATAACATAAGTAAATAAATAGTT